>CAJUYH010010545.1:0-12100 GCA_910591685.1 Galerucella tenella
GCTACCTCTGCTGCAGGCAGCCAACGATGCAATTGAACCCAGGTTTCCGTTTAACAAACCCTACAAAATTCAAATAAAACCGAACACAGAGCCAGACGCTGCAAATGCAATACGCATTTATTCAGATGGTTCAAAAATGAAAGAAGGCTCAGGATGTGGAGTTTACTCGAGAGCACTGAGCCTCAAGATTAAGTGGGGAATGGGAAACAATACCAGCGTGGTTCAAACAGAACTGGCTGGTAACTCAATTGCCACAAAAGAACTAACCAGAAGAGGAATTTCTGGAAAAAACATAACAATCTGCACTGATAGTAGACAAGCCCTATTAGCCTTGAACAGACAACGTGTTGTATCGAGGCTAGTACTAGAGTGCCACCAAGATTTAGCTGACGCCTCGGCAGATAACAATATTATCCTGAGGTGGGTTAAAGGGCACGACAGGAGTAAAGGAAATCGCACTGCTGATTCTTTAGCCAGGGACGCCGCTGGACTAAAAATTCTAGGACCCAGTGACACCTACGGCATAACGACTTCGACAATTGCGGAACAAGCCAAACGTTACACCCATGCTCAATCCGTTAAGAGATGGGATGGAATCAAAGGATGCAGTCTTGCCAGGATCACCCTGGGCGACCCTGGAAAGCTGGCGCCGAAGAAATATTTGGCGATGACCAGGAAAAACCTACGTTTAACAGTAGGATTTCTGACTGGTCACTGTCAACTAAGGAAACACCTCCATACTATGGGGTTAGTGGACACACCTCTATGCAGGATGTGTGAACAGGAAGATGAAACTGTCAGGCATGTCTTATGCGAGTGTCCGGAGTTATCGTCAATAAGAGAGTGTGTGTTCGGCGAGTCTTGGCCTACACCTGCCGATATAAAGGAGATGTCTCCTAGTGACCTGACCACCTTCCTGAGAAGGACAGGATGGACAATGACCTAGGAGGACAGCTCCTCGGGAGGATGTACAATGGGTCACATGTGGCCTAAGTGCTGTGAGCCTACACACTCACCCTCCCCACTCTACAGATACAGATACAGTCTCACATAATTAAAATCTCGATACATTCTCCTTCACTTAGATACACCATAACAGAAAAAACAGTAGTAACAGATATCACAGAAAAATATTATCACACACCTTGTACTACGTCTTATAGGTGGATTACTCAATAAGTGATTTATTCGACTATTAAAGATTTGAGATTTCATCCTACCTAAGTCAAAAACGATAAATTATTGATTAAAGCCTCAATTATTCAATAAAAAATATTAATGGAAAGTTTTACTGTATGCAAAATTTCACAAGGAATTCAAAAATGTAAAAATATACAGGGTGTTCCACTTAAAATAACAAAGTTGATATGCATTTCCGGTTTAACCGAAAATGGTACATTAAATTTGATAGCATTTTTGAATTTCTTGGATTTTCTTAGAAACTGATGAGCAATTTCATTTGAAAATATCAAACCGTTGAGGAGATACTCAGGAGATACTTTTCACTAGCTCTGTAGATTTTGACGTTTCTATAGAAAACATTTCGTCACGTACGTCAATTGTTTCTAATGCTACTATTAAGATGCGTTTTATGCAGCAACTGAAGTGAAATACCGTATTGGTTATACAGTGTGGAAACCGCTTATGGAATAAAATTCTTTATGTCATTATTTTAGAAAATTGTAAAAAATGCCGAGACACGTAACCATATTTAGCTAATTTAAAAAAGTACCAATATTTCAAGTGTAATAAATTATTAATTTTAA
This sequence comes from Galerucella tenella, assembly GCA_910591685.1. Lineage (NCBI taxonomy): Eukaryota > Metazoa > Arthropoda > Insecta > Coleoptera > Chrysomelidae > Galerucella > Galerucella tenella. The sequence continues at coordinate 1,767 of CAJUYH010010545.1, forward strand.
AATTTCACCCTGTATAATTCATAATTGACCATACATTATTAAGTTTGTTGGAATCAGTTTATTAATAGGATTTCAAAAATATGCAAATATACAGGGTGTTCCATTAAAAAAAACACCGACTATGGCATACTTGCGTGAATCACCCTGTACATTTACATTTATGTTTACATAACACACAACTAAATTCAAAAGTTGACGTGTCTCGGCATTTTTTATAATTTTCTAAAATAATGACAAATAATTTTATTCCATAAGTGGTTTCCACACTGTATATACAATACAGTGTGACAATTTTGAATGTCAAAAAAATGTCAACAGTTTGTATATTATTGAAGAAGGAGAACTAGCATGACATAAGGATTTGAGTTCGTTCACAAAATTTGTGTGTTTCTTAGCCACGTACAAAAAACCATTATAACCCAATCTTATTTATACAGATTAATTATTTGAAAATACATTTTACGACCAAAATATGTTCGTGCTCAGATAAAAAGACACCAAAATCCCATTTCGTTAATATTGCTCGACGAAACGTATTAAATATTTTTATTTATGTTGCACCAATATATCTTTGCCACCCTTTATTAGAGAAAATGCTATTAGAAATCAAAAATGGTGTGGATTGGTTGTCGAGAACTTTCGTGACATTATGTGTGTTATAACTTTATAGTGTTATAATAAACTCCGGGGAATTGAAGTTTATTACAGCGTATAATTTTTACACCCCGAAATGAAGTACGTATTTCTTAAATGAAAAATGTATTTTGCATGCTATTAATGGAATAATTGTTAAAAATGTTTAATAAAAAATATTGTTTGCGAAATTTTTTATTATACAGCCGAAGTATGTGTGTCTGGAAAAAATGGTTGTATTGCTTCTCCGCAGACGTCTGTCTTAATAGACTCATGTACCTCAAAATATACAACTCTTAACTAAACAAAAATGATGTTGATATTCGAATGGTGTATACCACCTTTGGTCATCACATGAGAAACAAATAGTACACAAAGCCTTAGAAAGTATTTCGAATATACGATTAATCGATTCTCGAGCGAGATTCATTCAATTTTTGTAAAATTGGTAGTATAGTAAGCATTCCGACCAATTAGTTTCACATCCCTCTTTTTAAAAACAATGGAGAGTTTAGGCGAGCGGTATGTAAGAGATGAAGTGCTAGTTCACAATCTACTTCATTCAAATCTGCATGCATATACTCCGGGAAGGTCCACTGATCCTGCCCTTCACCAACTGGTTGGCAGAATCGAAAGATCATTGGACAACAAAGAATCCACCCTGGGTATATTCATAGATATCGAAGGAGCGTTTGATAAAACAACCTTTCCAACAATTACCCAGCAACTCAACTCCAGGAATGTACCTCTGGTAGTAGGAGAATGGATACTCAAGATGCTCTCTAGTAGAGCAATAAGTAACAATAGTATATCACAGTAAGAGGACTGGTCATGAGGGGATGTGCACAAGGAGGAGTCTTATCACCCCTGCTGTGGAACATCTGGATACCTCGATTAATCACCTCTACAATAATGGATTCTACACAATTGCATACGCAGATGACATAGTTATTTTGCAGACTGGCAAATTTGTGAACACACTGTGCGATAGAGCGCTGGATGGGCTTAAATTAATTGAAACATGGTGTGAGGAAAACTCACTGTCAATCAATTCCAGGAAGACTAAGATGGTCCTTTTCGCCAGGAAAAGAAGTTTATCGGGCTTAAAACCTTCCGAAATCTTCAAAAGCAAACTAAACTTTTCGGAAGAGACGAAATACCTTGGTATTACCCTCGACAGGAAATTTACATGGAACTCTCACCTACATAGAAGTTCAAAAAAACACATATGTGGCTTATGGGCAGTGTCTGAGGATAGTGGACGCACATGGGTATCTGTCACCCCGTATGGTCACCTGGATCTACACTGCAATAATAAGACCTATGTTAACGTATGGAGCAATTGCTTGAGGACCGAAGCAACGGACATCCAAAAAAATATACAAATACAGCAAATGGCTTGTTTACACATCACAGGAGCCATGAGAACAGCACCAACCGCGGCAATTGGATTAATTACCGGTCTGACCCCTCTGGAACTGTACGTCAAGGAGGTTTCGTTAATGGCCATGGTACGATTGCGCACGGCTGGTGTGAACCCCGAAGTAGGAGTGGGCCAATTGAGGTTAAGCCTATGGCAAGAAGCGCTTACTGCGCTACCTCTGCTGCAGGCAGCCAATGATGCAATTGAACCCAGGTTTGTGTTTAATGAACCCTACAAATTACAAATAAAACAGAACACAAAGTCAGATGCTGCAAATGCAATACGCATATATACAGATGGCTCAAAAACGAAAGAAGCCTCGGGATGTGGTGTTTACTCCAGAGCACTTAGCCTAAGGATTAAGTGGGGAATGAGAAAAAATACCAGCGTGGTTCAAACAGAACTGGCTGGTATCTCAATTGCCACAAAGGAACTAATCAGAAAAGGAATTTCTGGCAAAAACATAACAATCTGTACTGAGAGTAGACAAGCCCTATTAGCCTTGAACAGACAACATGTTATATCGGGGTCAGTAACTACAGTGCCACCAAGATTTAGTTAATGCCTTGGCAGATAACAATATTATCCTGAGGTAGGTTGAAGGGCACGACAGTAGTAGAGGTAATCGCATTGCCAATTCTATAGCCAGAAAAGCGGCTGAAATTTTAGGACCCAGTGCGACTGAAGTGAAGCCCCCCAATGACGCCAACTTGGATTTACATTCAGGGGACATCCCTGAACATATTCAAAGAACAAAATACCTGTTCCCGTACATTTTTTCAGAACCTACTTTTTTGGCTGGAGCTCTTGGACTACAGCCTAGAATTGTAACTCTTACGTTGTCAGCAGTGACTACTGTTTTAAAAGCCACTGAAGCTTGGCCGCAGGAACTATAAATTTCAGCGGAAATTTTAAATATCCAATTGAGGAAGAATTTTATCTTTTTTAAAAATAAATTGACTTTACCAATATAACACAAAATGCAGCTGTTCTCCTATTCCCCTATGTTCAGCTCTGATGCAAGATTACAATTCTAGGTTGAAGTATTTCATGATTTAGATGATCTCAAAGAACGCATTCTTGAAGCATGTCGTAGCGTTACACCAGCTATGATTCAGACGGCCTGCACAAAAAAGCTTTTGCGGCTTACATGGATTCTGCAGGAAATAATTTTGAACACTTGCTGTTTTCGTTTTTTGAATTGCATAAGAGGTATTTTAGTTGAAATTTATACTTCATGATATATTGATGCTTTTGTTATTATTAATTGAAGAAAATACCAAGTATGTATTCCAAATTCCACGCAATTTTTAATGACAATATACAGGGAATGCCATTTGAAAATCAAAAGTCAGGGGTAGCTACCACAGGGCTGTCAACTGTAAAACATTTTTCCATAAGCAATTAGAAGGGTACTTTAATGCCATTCAATGCAGTTTTTTATTTCTTAATTATCTTGTCAAATAAGCGAGATGTTACCTGTAGGTATACGATCACTTGGGACACCCGGTATACTGTTGTATTGTAAATACGTTTCAAAATGTTATTATATGTTTTCCCATATATATATACTAAAATAATAAGCCTGATCATCCTTTCACCTTACAACTTTTTTATCAAATAAAATTTAAAAAAAGAGATGAAAATAGCTCATAACGAGCTACGCCGATTATAAGCCCTTGAAGTCATCTCGAAAATGTATTCCTGAGCTTTTTGTCGGTATTTATCCGACATAGCCTCGGGTGCCTCTCGAACTTTACAGGTAACTTAGTTTATTTAAAAAGTTTCTCCAATAATATTCGAAAAGTTAAACAATGCAGTTTGTTAAGAAAGTTCCCATGCCATCTACTGGTTTTAGCTTGAGCATAAACAAAGTATTGTTTGATGTATTTCAAAGCGAAATACTTTTTTTCACTCCGGAAAGATGAAAATAACGACTGAGAAATTTTCAACTACATCTTGTTAATAATGGAATTAGGTAAAAAAACTGAATTCTTGCTTTCAGCTTTTTAATCGACTTTATCCATCTAAAATGAGGATAGTAACAAGTTCATTTTTATTCACGTAACTTCAGTACAAATTACATCAAACTATATAGATATAACTCTAGAGAGAGTAATGATGATGATCCACAGTATGCCGCAATTTGCCGTTGGCAAGGTCAATTGGCAAAGCCAGCGGACTGTAAAAATGTCTACATATGTGTTGTCATTCATTCACTTTAGAACTTAAAGAAATATACAGTGCTATTCAAAAGTCCCCTGCCCCCCTCGTATCTTTAGAACGGCTACACTTACATTAATAAAATTTGGAGGGTGAAAACGAAGTGTTGTAAACTTCTCTACAAATGGTAACAGGTGACGTAATAGTAATAGATGACGTCACAGTGCCACTCTGGCCAATAATTTTGAATAGGACCTAATGGCAAGTGATAACTCGTTTGAAATGCATTGACATTGGCTACACAGCCATATTAATTTTGTTTGGGTTTGAACTAATTTTGACGGAGAGATTAAATATATACCAAAATTATTATTTCACATTTAAATATTGAAGATTTTTCAGTCCGGCTCTGGTTAGCTGTCAAAAAAATTGACGTTTTTAACTTAATAGTATTTGTTGCCTTGCAAAGTTTGTCTGAATAGCTTAAATATTTAATTTTATTATTGTTTAACGAGACGTTTAAGAGTTTACATAGGCAAAATGGTACGTACTCAAGCCGACAAAGTAGCAGCTATCTTAATAATTGGTGAATCTAGAAAGAATCTCCATGAAGCGGAACGTTTATTTAATGAGATATACCCAGATCGCCCTATCTCGAGAACTTATTTGGGGTAGCTTCTTCACAAGTTTGAAGCAACAGGTAGTGTTCAAGATGCCAAACGATCTGGTCGACCAACATTTAGTGATGATAAAAAAATTGATATAGTTGCTGATATGGTAGTAGACCCTACTTCCTCTTCAACTAAAGTTGCGTCTATTCGTGAAGTAAGTAAAAGTACAGTACAGAGAGTGTTGGCTAAAAATAAATGTCATCCATACAAGATAAAAATGGTGCACCACCTTTCGGATGACGACCCCGACAGAAGACTCGAATTCTGTGAATGTATGATAAATATAATTAGTCAAAACACACATTACACAAAAACAATTTGTTTTGGTGACGAAAGTACTTTTTGCCTCAATGGAATTGTGAATACACAAAATGTAAGGTATTGGGGTGACACAAATCCTCACACCTTTCGTGAACAACATACCCAATTTTCAGAAAAAGTCAATGTTTGGGCAGGTATTTTGGGAAACCACATAGTTGGTCCTATTCCCCAAATTCAAATTTAAGCGGTGAAGTGTATCTAGAGATGTTACAAAATGCAATTGAGCCGTTAATTCTTGAAATTCTGGAAGATAATCCAGATGAATTCGGCCATCTGGAAATAACATTTTAACAAGATGGTGCTCCTGCACATTATTATGGTGCAGTAAGACGTTACTTGGATGAAGAATATCGAGGTAGATGGATCGGCCGGCGAGGTCCTATAGAATGGCCACCTCGGTCACCAGATCTGACACCATTAGATTTTTTCCTATGGGGGTACTTGAAATCCAAGGTTTATACTACGGCACCAGATAGCATTGGCGTTTTGAAAGAAAGAATTCAAAAAAATTATTTCAATAATTTTGGTATTCATTTAATTTATCCGTCAAAATTAGTTTAAGCCCAAACAAAATTAAAATGGCTATGTAGCCAATGTCAATGCCTTTCAAACGAGATAGAGTTTGTTCAGCCATCCTTTGCCGTTACGTCATACATTGTCCAGCTTGCTCTCTCATTCATGAAATGGATGAGACGGAATTATGACGTCATTAACGTATTTCTTATCTAAGGTCGACATACATTTTATCTGTTACTTTTGACAATTCAGTTGTCATATTTTGAAAACAATTCTTAACATATGTCATTGATTTCCCAAAAAATTAAAAAAAGAAAAAAAAAAAAAATATGTCATTGAATATAATTTTGAGTATAAGTGTAAAATAACATTCAAAAAATATAAGACATACGTAAAACAGCAGAATACGTCACCGATTATGACATAACGGCAAAGAATGGTTGAACAAACGATATCACTTGCCATAAGTGTAGCCGTTCAAAAGATACGAGAAGGGGAGGGGACTTTTGCATAGAACTGTATAATGATAGTTGTCGATCCTGCAGTAACATTTGGCATCAAGTTGATTGCAGCGTACAAGGAAGGGTTATCGGAACTGATTTTTGAAAGCGGAATATTTAAATTGGTTTGTTTCGATTGTGGTGGGTAAACTCCACAATTTTTTTACACAGTTTCCTAGGAATAATTATCAATGAGTATTTCGGAGTTCTCATAATTTTTATTTCAATAGTTAATTTAATAGTAATACTTATTAATACTTATTTATATTTTATCACAATTATGACAAAGAAAATAAATTTCTCTAGTAAATTTTGTAAACTTTCTGCCTGAAAACTAAGGAATATGTATTCAGTAGTGGTTTGTGGTTTCTGGACTACCGCAGTGAGGGTAGCTCAGATTTGGAATTGCAGAAGTTTACTTTCGTCAAGTCGGTCCAGATGTTCGTAAATTCTCTTCTATTTACATATCCGAAGTTGAAATTTCATGGGGGTGCACACTTTGAACTGTTCGACGAGTCTCAACAACAGTTCAATTTTAAATAAAATCACTAAAGCAGAATCGGCATTTATTGGCTTTTGTAAAAACGATCATTTGAACTGTTACTATAGTTAGTTATTTATTTTTTAGAAATTGGTAACATTGGTGATGTCAAATGGAATCTGACGTTTCTATCTTGAAGTTTAAACGTTCAAACTTTTAATTTCTATTTCAGAAAACGTTTTAATTGTTGAATTCCATCTTGATATTAACTTTTCTAAACTGCTCTGGTCGATATTTAGTGCGGCAACATCGCACTGCACAGTCAATATTTAAACATTTATTCCTGCCGTTTTATGAGGATGAAATGCCATTAGTAACAGAAAATTTATGGTTATTAGGCTGGCAGTAAAAGCCCACCAAAACTGATGTTATAAAGTTGTCGTAAAAATGGTTTATTCTATTAATTTCAGTTCTGAATTATTCAAGATATTTATAACAATTTTGGCAACAATCACGAACCTTTTTGATACAAAATCATTAGAAATACTTATTAAAAATCAATTAGATTTCAATTTATTGGATTTTAATACTATAATAGAAAGTTTTTTATGAGTATCCAAAAAAATTATGGATTAGCCGTTCCCCATTTTTGAAAAATATCCAATTCCTTGTGAAGCGCATACAAGAAGGGGAAGGGTAACATTTATCAAAACGACATAATCATTGTGAATTCAATGTGCAATGTGCACATTCACCGGAAATTGTGTACATTTGCCGCAATATCTACTTTTACCGTAACCTATACACCCCCAGAACGTAAATCTTGAAGTTTAAAATTACGTTCTAGCTGAATTCTCAACGCATCAGAGGTCAGTAATTTCAGGAATTTTTGGCATGTCACCATTTAACTAAATGCAGATAAATGTGTAGCTAGTATTTCAGCCGAATGTAGTCAAATTTGGTTACCAATGTTAGAAAGAGAAATTTCCAATAATCAATTACCTGCGTTATCAGGATAGCATCATAAGTTTTTATCCAGGTTTTCTTATGATTTATAATTTGAATAGTTGTTAATCGATACACATTTCAATACACAAAATCACAAAACTGAGTATACATATTTCAAAAACTTAAATATTCATACACAAAAAAACTATCAAGAAACGCGTTTTATTAACAACATTTCCAATATAAGCGAAAAAAACGCGCTATCCCAATAAAAACTGTTCCTGGAACGTGCACTTCACTGGATTCCATTTCTAGTAGACTATCATATCGTTGGAATGTCATAAAATGAAATATTTCATTTCACATTTTGCCAGAGGTGTGATCTACTATGAATGGACCTTAATAAAAATTTGATAACAAAATTTTGCAGTCTTAAACTTCAAAATAATTTTTGATTGTCTAGTTGTCAAATTTTTTCTGTTGTGTCAGTTAGGGATAAAAATTAATTTCTACTTATTTTTTCTTGACAACGGTAGCTGGAACGCTACCGAAACGTTGAAATAAAGAATTTAAAAATATTGTGGTTCAATTTCCCAAGAAATTAAAAAAAGAATGAATAATATACCACAAGGAACATACAGAAGATATTATTTAATATGAACTACTGAATAATATCATCATATTCCACGTAACAAATCTGTTTGAGCGTAACTAAATTATCTACAGCTTCCGAAAGATCTCTATAAATAAAAGAACGAAACATGGAAACAAACTAATACATTTTTTCCATCTCTTGTGAATCTCTCGTGAATCTAAAACACAGTTACATTCGCATTATTTCCCACGTCACGACCAAACCACACAATATTTGGGTCGCTCGAAATTGAATCGAATTGTCAATATGTGAGCTGATTAAAGAAACACGATTGAGTCTCCAAGACTTTGGTCCTGTTTTTGCGAATTCACTATTGGTAGTACTAGACCAGGATATGACCCTCTTGACCATAGAAATAAAGTTTTATTGTAATGATAGATCTGTTCAACAAATGCATGTTGTGAACGTATTTTCGAAACATAGGTAAGGCCGAGATAAATAAGATGCAAACTGCAAACTATACTGTACTATCCTGACAAGGCAAGAGTTAAGATATTCTTGACGACGATCCGGTGAAGAGGTGATGGTATTAGACACATCCTTATGTCGATGACGTGAGCAGAAAAATGAGACTGTGAGACTGTGTACAGTATTTAGGACAGTATTTAAAATTGCAATCGCGCTGTATAGGTACCTGTTTCCTGGATTTTGCATGATTTTTTGAAAAATTTGTTGAAAATTGTTAATTGGAATCAAAACTTGGTGTTTTTCACATTTCTGTGTATTCAGAACGCAAAGTTAAATCAAAATATATTAAGTTATGTTTAATTGGAAGAAACCATTTTTTTGTAAAATACTCTATCCAATATTTAACAATCTGAAAACATTGCTTAGTGAAGTCGGTACCTCTTTATTGCTTTCATTTCAAAGGTATTTGTGATTAAAATGAGCCAGAAACTTTGGGAGATAATCGAGCTTATGTTCAAATTAAATTTCTTCAAACACCTTTGTGTCTGTATCAGTAACATTCAAATGTTTGTTTCCAGGGTTGAGGTACTGGCCTAACAGTAAATTCAGAAGTGGCCGTGATGAAAATCGAAAAAGATAGGAAGGCATTTACGAGTAGACTATATATTTTCTCGATAGCTAGAATCTGTACATATAGCGTAAAATATGTGATTCTTACAATCGTCTTCTCGAAAAACACCAAAATAACATTTTAGTCGTTTAATTTAGACTATTATTAAAAATATTTCCTCCAAACAAATGATTTCGATGGAGTTAATTATTTAATATTGTATAACAAGCCATGAACATTACCAAACAAAATTCATAAAAAGAGCATGAGCAATAATATCTTCAAATTGAACTTTATGAGAAATAATATTTCGTGATTTCATACATAATTTTGCTTTGCATTACGCAAAAGTGTATTCAATATTTTCTGAACGTTCCTTGTGATGTATTAATTATAAGAATAATTTTATTGTATTGAGAATATGTATTTTCGAAGTAAGTGAAAACCGTAGAGATGTAACGACTGACAACAGTTGAATTTGCAACGCAGATAATGTCATGATGACAGGGCTATGCTGCAAATTCAGCAGCTATTCCACTAGAGTATTTCCACTGGAAAAATACCATGACAACGGCATCTTTACTACTTACAGTTACCTGCAATTACCCTGACAAAATCCACGAGATCTAATTTTTTTCAGGATTAGTGCAAATTTTGTTAACATGTTTCTGATATTCATTCAAAATGTCATTGTGTTATTTTTTGTTGGAAACCGTTAGATGGGTTTGGACTCGAAACAAAAGCAGCTTAAAGGTAACCAAGAAAAGAGAAAAAAAAGTTCGAAAGTCTTTACGAAACAAGAATTATTGGAAATGACGGAAATTCACGACGAAGACCACAGACACCCTAACTTCATCTAACCTACAGAAAAAAATGTTTCACTTATAATCTGTTGAACTCCGAAGTAAACTATTCCCAACAAGAATTAGGCCTGAAAAGAGAAGCTACGGGACGTATAGAATACAATATTCAATAACAAAGATCCTTGTCTTAAAAAAATTGAAT
>CAJUYH010010546.1:0-12097 GCA_910591685.1 Galerucella tenella
TTTATAAAACATGTCTTTTTGCAAATCTTGTTAGAGGCAATCGATAGGGATGTTGCCATTGAAAAAAAATTTGTCAAATTTTAAGTATCCTTTGATACACTGGGATTAACCAAAGGAAACATATTATTATTGTCATTGTTGACATATATCTGACTCAACAAAAGCGACTTCTTTAATCCTATAAGTATTTTTAAGCCTCTTTGTGTCACTATAATATTAAAAAGTTCGTTTCTCAACCCCTTACCTGTTATAGTGTATCGATTTTTATAACTGCTCTACTTGGTTATGATATTTTAAAGTTTGTTTATCTATGACCACCTTTAAAATTAGGCATTTACTTACGAACCAAAAAAGTGTGTGTAATCGTACATTATACATAATATCTACGTTAAAAAGAGTGCGTAAATGAACAACGCTTTTTATATGGGACTTTCATTATAACACCCAAAGGCGTGCGTAAATGACCAATGCTTTTTAAATGGAGTTTTCACTAGTAATACCACTAGAGGTCAAAAAATTTCCGGATTTAATTTGACCTCGTGTGGTATTCGATAAGAAAATTCCACACCAAATGTGTTTCCAACAACATCAATTTTCGTCTTTATCAAGTTTTTGCAAAACAGGTTTTGTCAACTTGATTATTCAGTTACCATGGCAACTCAGTGAAACTCTAAACTAGAAATTATTTCTGTCAAAAATTTGTCAAAACAGCACGACATAGAAAAATGTCTCGCTTCGGTCAAGAAAGTAAAGAAAATATTCGCCAGAATATTAAGCAGTTGACACCAGCGAATACTAGGAAATCGAAGGCAAGTGTATGGAAGCAGTTTATAAACTTTTGAACAGAAAAAGCGTATGATTTCGACAGAGCGGATATACCTGTGGAAGAACTGGCGCTCATTCTTGAAGACTATACCTTCAACATGCGAAAAAAGAACTCCGAAGACTACAAGGAGAGTGTTATCAAAGTTCTATGGAATTCACAAGCGCTAAACAGTTGCAGGAATATTTTTTCGAAAGGTATAATCGCAAATTTAATCCATTCTCTGACATAGAATTTGTCAACGCAAGAGCTGCAAAAAATGCTAAGCGTCGGAAGCTACAAATAGATCCAACCAAGAGAAAGGCAAGTCCATCCGCACTATCAGCAGACGAATTGATAAAGATTATTGAGCTTTGGGACGAACACACTCCGGGAGGATTGCAAAGAAAGTTCTTTCACATTGTTGCTCATGAATTGGCCTGGAGAGGAAATGAAGGAGTGGCAGCAACAATAGGATATTTTGTGGAGGAAATTGACAATTAAGGGAAACCAACAGGACGCATTGAGTATAACCCGGTTTTCTCCAAGACCACTAAAGGCGGTTCAAAAAGAATGGCCGACAGTAAGTGGTTTGTACCGAATACAGTCGATGAAGAATTATGCCCAGTGAGACTGTTCAAAAAACTAATAAGCAAGCGAGACCATCAACTCATCAAAACGAATCGTTTATTTTTAACTCCAAATCCAAACTGGCACCACCCCAATTCCAAAGGTTGGTACAAGAACAGCCCGGTTGGACAAAATACAATATCTTCCTGGTTCAAATCGGTGGCATCAGTGATTGGAATCGATGTCAACAAGGTCAAGATAACAAACCATTCTGCAAGGGTCACTGATGTTTCAACTCTAGCCAAAACGGGAATTGCAGAACAGCAATTAATTAAAATAATAGGGCATGGTAGCAGTCACTCCATAAAACCATATCTGCAAATTGACTCGGGCCATCATCATGATATAATTGACGCAATGAGGTCTGCTTCAACTTCTGCAAAGACAGTCCAAGAATCAAGAGCAAGCAACTTCGAATCAACCTGCCTTAGTATACAATAATTGCGTTTTTAATATAAACAAAAATCATAATGGTCCATGAATTTAGAAAACATTCAGGCTTTTTGTTGAAATTAATCAAAATTATTACCTATGTAAACAAATAAAAATTAGATTGTCAAAAAAATATTCTGTCATTATAAACGTCAAAAAAATTTCCGGTATAATTCACTGTTGGGTACCCACCAGGAAAAAATTTCCGATAAAATTCATCCGTTGCTATGGTGATCTGACTGAAATACACGTTCTTATTGGTTAAAAATCACAAGTGTGGAATTTTCATTTTAACACTCTTTTTTAGCTACGTAATTAGTATCTAGTTGCCTTGAATTTAGTCGTTTGTTGTAAAACTTTTGTGCTGTCAGTAAATTTGACAGAAGTGTCAGACATAGTGAAAAATATTTGTTTCTTCAAAAAATGACAAATTACCCAATGTTATAATTAGTAATTAAAATAATTGTCCTCATTTTACTGTAAATATGAGTTTAAATAATTAGAATTCGTTGTGTATATATTTGATGACATAACGAGTACGTATATCGAAAACTGACAATAAGACGACGGGGTAAACGCTTCTCGTGGTGCGTTTGTGAATTATTTTCAATTTTTGTTTTAAATTTGGCTAGTAGTGTTAAATATTGTATATAAGTACACCATGGTGGTGAAGACATTTGAAAGCATTGAAAAAATCAAGATAAAAATAAACGGATGTGGAAAATTTTTTTTTTTCTTACAAATATTTTTTTTGGTGAAACTATTCAATCGTTCCAACTGAAGAGCTCAACAAATAGCCAACAAAACAAACACTAACCGATTTATTGTATTTTTCAGAATGCCCAATTTGCTTCAGGCTCAAAAACCTTTTGTGTTTTCGGTATTGTACCATTTACAGAAATAAAACAACTTATCTAGAATCAGATAGGACCTACTTATATCAGTTTTGGTGTATTATATGGACAAAAGAGAACAGATTCTACGATTTCAGATGGTATTTGAAAAAGGATGGGGATATTATATAATATTTGAAACGAATAGAGATGGAAATTCTTTTGTGTATTTGGAGTACCGCAGTTGAAACGTATAGCATTTCAGCGGTAATTGATATGTTTAATTTCTTTTCTTCTGAACTTGAGCCTGCTGGATCCCTTTAGGGTTTTTAACGCTTAAAGGTATTTTATTTAAAAGTCTTTATACCGGGGGAAATCGAATGAAAAAGAAAAATTATTTTTTTCCACTACTAGCTATGAAGTTGACAATTATTGCTTCTTCTAGCCATCTGAGAAGTTTAATTTCTCTCTTAGTGATCAATAATTTTTTCTATTATTAACCTAGGTCATAAAATGGACAAATTCAAATATTTTGAGAATTCAGGGATACTGGTTCAACAAAAACTTGTGCAACATAAATTTGTATACACATATTTCCTGCTTGGAATTACCTATCTAGATGAGAGTATTTGGATAAAACTGCCATTAGTTCAAAATTCGCGCTCAACCAAAAATGACATGACATAACGTTCATAATATATCGAAAATTGACAGTGTGCTTTGTCGTTGAATTTTCAGCGATAACTTTCGTAATTTTATAGCTATATAATAGATCTAAAAACCATTTCAGAGAAAATTTCAACAGCTACAAGTCCTGTGAAGTTGAACATTTTACCATTTGTTGTTTTTGAAATTCTTCAGTTTAAAGAGCTTGATCTTTGCCCACAATCTCAAACTTCTAGCAGTGATATCTCTGTTGATTTTTATCCTACTCTGAGATAAAAAAAAAACAGAAGACTAAGTGAAAACAGATCTAGTTATTTTTGGTCTCCACTTTTTTTGTATCTTCTATATTTTTTGAGATATTTTCAAAAAATACATCTTTTTTGGGAAATTTGTAAAAAAAATTATTTCAGAAAAGATTAAATTTGAGAAAAATATATAAAAATACGTATTGTTAATTGCGTAAACTCATTGAACATGTTGTAAGTACCCAAATTAAGCATATTGTGGAAGGATTATCTTCAATTTTAAATCTAATGGCAAATTTATTAGTTTTTGTATCGTTTTTTCAAAGAATAACCAATTCTGTTTATTTTTATGCTAATGAGCTAAAATCAATTTCATTTGCAAGATTTTTGGATCTGAATTAATAAACTGGGAAGCTGGCGCCAAAGAAATATTAGGCGATGACCAGGAAAAACCTACATTTAACAGTAGGATTTCTGACTGGTCACTGGCAACTAAGGAAACACCTCCATACTATGGGGCTAGTGGACACACCTCTTACAGGATGTGTGAACAGGAAGATGAAACTGTCAGGCATGTCTTATGCGAGTGTCCGGAGTTATCGTCAATAAGAGAGTGTGTGTTCGGTGAGTCTTGGCCTACACCTGCCGATATAAAGGAGATGTCTCCCAGTGACCTGTCCACCTTCCTGAGAAGGACAGGATGGACAATGACCTAGGAGGACAACTCCTCGGGAGGATGTACAATGGGTCACATGTGGCCTAAGTGCTGCGAGCCTACACAGTCACCCTCCCTACTCTACAGATAGAAATACAGATAATTGACTGGGAATATTTTAGTTATGTCATGAAAAATTGTCAATTATATGCCCATCTGTTAAAAAATAAGGAATGTAACTATTGCACTTTCAATAATAAATGAGAGTTCAATCTTAGCCTTTTTTTGTAAGAAACTAAGCTTTTATAGTTTTTTTTTTTCGAAAAACCACCCAAAAACGTTGTTTCTTTAACGCAAAATATACATTTTCAATCGCGAATAACTCAAAACCTATTAACTTTCCAGAAAATGTTCATAGAAAACTTTTTGCTCAAAATTTCTTCGTTAGTCAATTTTTGCACTCATTTTCAAGACTATACTTTCCAACCCCTGAGCAACGGCGAACATGAGCACCAAATAGAATTTGATTATCGAGTTTTTTTTTTCAGTTATTTTATGAATTTCACGTCGATGAGAGAAACACAGAGCAAAAACCACTCGCTTAGGGGTAGGGATTGCACTATCGGTTTACCGATTTACCGCCTTAAAAGTTCTTTAAATTACCGATGAAGAAATCGACATCTTTTACCGGTAATTATGGTAAAAAATACGAGGCTGACGCGGATCCTTTGTTTATGTGAGAGTTTCTAGAAGATTCATCAGAAAATACTAATAGCATTGATCTCGATGATTCCTTTGATGAGGATGAAGACAACATCCACCTCAGTCGGGTTTTGGGCCCATCAACTCCAGAATCGGATAATGCTACATTGTCGATTAAAGAAAAACTTCAACTAGCCACAAGTGAGAAAATTGATGTAAACAATACTATTCCAATTTTATTAGAAGACAGCAGGTTACTTCTACCAGTGTTCATCAATGTGTGATAACAGAAATGAAATATTTTCGGAAGAAGGGAATTCAGAGAAAATACTTGAAAATGGGTTTCGCAGCATTCATGACAACTCGGCCTACTAGTGTGGAGTCCGAAAGAGCCTTTTCTACGAAAGGAACAATTTGTACTAAGATTAGATCGCCGCTAAGTGATAATAGTATTGATAAGCTGTGTTTTCTCAAGGCCTTTTTTTTTATTTAACGAAAGAAATCGAAAGAGTCGTTGGAAAAATAAGAAACTATAGAAATTTTTTTATTTAAATTACTATTTCGAATGTTTTAGGGCCTGTTACTAGTCTTCAAGTTAGGTATATTATTTTTTTCAAGTTTACCTAGAGTTTTACTTTTCTGTTGTTATTATTTAATAAGAATTGTAGTTTGGTTATTTATTTTATGGCTTATTTCTTTGTTTTTTTTATGTCGAGAAAAAAAAACCGGTGAATACCGGTAGATCGGTAAATTTTTAAATAATTTACCGAGTTACCGGTAAATTTAAATTTGTAATCCCTATTACTTAGGGGGCTATATAAAGGACAAGGATTTGTGGTTTTTGTATAGGTACTGCAGAGCTGCAGAACTACTTTAAAAATTGAATATTCATCTTTTTGCGACTTTTTAATAGCTTCAATTGTGGTTCACATTAAATGTATTGGTATTGAACTGTAGACTTCTGAGGTACACGAGGAAATAAATTGAATTCAAATAGGAAATGTACCAAACTATAATCAAGGAATTAGTAGTATGGAGTTATTACATCTTCCAGATAATCCCATTTCAATTTCCTAGGTATATCGGACATTGATCTTCCAACAAACACCAAGAAAACAATTAAATCCAAATAGGAAATGTATAGTGTTGAGGTATTATCAAGTTTACAAAGATTCAAAACAGGGTAGAAACCTGAATATGATCAGGGACGTACTAGGTCCACCTATCTCTTAAAATATCATCGTGAAATAAATAACAAACTGTAATTAATCTATCAAAAATATTTTCTTTGTAAATGTTGACAAAAATTAAGTTGAGAAGTGAATCGTTTCATAGATTTGTTCAGATGAAAACTACCGAAATACTGGATACTTCCATATTAGTGATTTAACTCAATATATTGTTGATTTTTATTATAAAAATGACGCAGTGAATACAAGGTAACTTTAATCTAAAGCACCATTACTTTTGTTTCCTTTTCATAAAGTATAATTATTAATCCATGTATTTTCCCATGTTTTCAGAGAAGATCATTAACTGATACCTAAAAGATATATCGTAATCATTTCTATAGCTCAGTTCTTGGAACAATTCTCAGAGATCACTATTTCCTTCATTCTATATCATTTTAAGGTCTTCCTTTTCGATATCTTCTATTCAGTAGATGCCCTGATTATGTGTTGTCTAGCATATCGCAAGTAGATGAACGAAGGCTTTTCATTTCATTCCACATAGCTTACCCCAAGTAGCAATTTAAATTCTATAAGGGTTGTATGAACAGCTACAAGATATATCTTATATGATACTGAAATTCTTATAACGGACTACAAAACCATTAAATGATCCTTATACAACTAAAAAGGGCCCATTTTTATACAACTGTTTGGTTGTATAACAGTTCTATTAAAAGTTTATACAACTCTTATATGACTGTTTAATACACATTTATACAACTCTTAATCGACTGTCTTATAATCATTTATACAGCTACTATAAAATGATTTAATAGTGTGTGATGTAGTCACATCTATAAAATGGGATTGAAGCGGCACTATGAAGGTCTTACAAAATGGTTGTATAATGCAATATATTTTTTTATAATGCTGTTATTTCGAGCACAATGGAAACATTTTGTCATATAGCAGTTTATAAGAGCATTTCATTTTTTAGTGAAGAATATCAGAACCAAATTATATTTCAATTTGAACGTGCACCCTACATTTCATTTGTAGAAATGGAGACTTATCCAAACGACTTGGTCCGCTTAGGCGGACATCGATAGTAAAATAATAATTTCTTTTGGATGGCTTAATAGCACAATTTTTAATGCGCCGCAAATTTTACTGATAGGTATATATTTGGCAAGAGAATGAAGCGCTTATATTCTGGTTAAGTTTCAAGTAGATACTTAAAAAAAATAAAATAGAAAATCCTAAAATTCTTTTTATTTTATGATTTCAATAGTTTATCACTTCATATGGATATTCTTCCACAATATAATTCTCTGAATAATGATAAAGTCACATTTTTCAATATAGTTTCATGTTTCCAACTCAATTGATCATAATGGCGGCGATAGCGTTACAAGAATTGCTTATTTAAACATGGCGATTTATAAAACAACAATTTTATCCCAAAGAAATGCCTTAAACAATATTTTATTGTAAAATGGAACGGTATACGATAACAGTTTTATAACGACGATTACTTAGGCACTATACAACTAACCTGACAAGTAATAATCATATTGAGATTCGCGAAAAGTAGAGGTTCCCAAATCTCATAATATGGTAATAAGAATTTTTCCTACGACCACGTATGGAGCCGTTATAAAGCACGTTTTTTAATTTGGAAAGTAGCTCATATCACCATGGCATTGTTATTTGGGGAAAAATTTAATTCATGCACTAAAAATGCCCTATGTCGCGGTGTTTTGTCATTATGACAGCGAAAATAGTTTACCCTAACTTTTCTAGAGATAAAACGGAAAAACGGAACCTGACTTTTGAAAGCATTACAACCAGCATTGTAAACAAATTTTTGATGACAATTTCAATTTTTCTCAAACTACACTTTTTTTTTAGTTGAAGTAAACTTGACATTTATATTCCGAATTTTGCTGCCATTATATAGACAATTCAACTCAGGAATGTCCGTAGTAATCCGAGGCAGTTTTTTTCGTTAAATTGCCAGGCAACAAAATTCTCATTGATGTCAAGTTTACTTCGACAAAAAAGAGCTCTCGTGTGATTATAAGTGAAAAAAGTACACATTTACATTTTGAATGCAAATTCGCCATGTGAGGAATGTCAAATCTCTTTTTCATTAGAGTGAAACTGACTACTATAGCTGTGGCTAGAATGGCGGTTCACATGAAATAAATAGGTTAAAATTCTCTTTCACCTATAAAACTTTTAGGTCAACGTGACAACCATGCTTCAGTGTTTAAGAAGGCTGAACAGATATCTGCATCATGGTAACATTCGGTTATGATTCGGTTGTTCAACGTGGTTGTGTGCGACCAGCGGCACTATACAACATTTATAGAATCATTTGCTTCCTAACCTCAAAGTAGTGTATTTTGATATTGTTATTGTCTTGTCGGTCATATCAATTTGTGAAAATAATGTTTAAAATAGTCGAGACTATTGAGGAAGGTAACAAGGTACTCTCTCTCACTCAAATCATATAATTTAACTGTATGTGTCACCCAACAAAATAAGATATTTCAATGCAAAAGTTACTTTTCAGTTGTAAAAAGCAGATTTTGGAACAAATTTATTATGTCATACACAGTTTTATCCTATAAGACATTTATAAAGGAGATAGGCTTATAGTATTCAAAGTTCACGTATAAAAGTGTTTTATAATGCAACGCAATTGAATGCTATAAAATATTCATTATACAACATGATACAGCTTCAATACAAGCTTAAGTAACTATTTTATAATGTTGTAGCTGTTAGTTATATAGTATATTATAGAACTTTTATACAATAGGTATAAAAATCTTATAAAATGATATTTTGATATTGTATAAACTTCCTTATGAGGTATTATATCATTTTAAAAGGAGTGATCGTATAATGCGTTATAGTATATATTGGAAAAGTCACTATAGAATCATTTGATACAACAACTTTCTTTAAAAAACAAAATTATCGCAACAAAAGGCCTAATAAAAACAAACAGTCCTTAAAGCAACGCTATTCGACTGTTATACAACAATTGAGTCCTGTTAGAATTCCATTTTGCTAGATGGGACATATTCATTCATACGCTTGGGTTGGGCTCAACAGCCCAGGCACTTGAGCTGAATCTCTGTATCATTTCCCATGTTATCTACCTACTTCCATTCCAGAAGCTTCGTGTCTTCTATATAGGCCACCAGTTTATCTGGAGGAATCTTCAGTAATTGTAATGGTTGTGTTATTTCCACTCCAAAGTGCTTCCGTCTGTCCTTCTAAGTTCTCACAGAAGCAGAGTATCTGAGTAGGTGGTTCATCGTTCACATTTCCTGCACATAGGTTCACTAACTATGCCCATCCTGTGCAGATGCTTCCTCAGGGTACATTGTCCAGTCACCAGGTCGGTAACTGTCTTCAAATTTCTCTTACCCAGTTTCAATAGTCTATTTAGTAGACTCTTAGTATGGAGGTGACCTTGTGTCAGCCTCCATTTGAGTTGGAGATCCTTAACTAGCCAGTTCCCGACTTCCCTCTTATGTAATCGTGACGCAGACAATGGGAAAGGAGAAAATTAATCAAGTGCTTTTCAAATAACTTTATGAATTGTAATGGGACGTTGAAATAAATGAAATTTTACTACACTGTAACTCACTATCATCATTAACCTAGTTAATATTTGTCCATTCATCATATTTTGTTATTACATCACTTTGGAACGCCTTGTATAAATGAACTTTTTACCCACTTGTCTACTATAAAAAGTTTTTGGCAACCCTCTGTATAAATAAGTATTCAAAATTTTCGTTTACCACCTCAAAATAATAGCTATCTCAACAGCAATCTGTAAAAGGTATTATCGATTCGTTGGCAAGTCGTGTGTGGTTCCACCTCCGACTGTAAGACGGCGACACTGGGTCTAAAATATCTCTTGGTTTTGTTTATTGGATCTTTTAGTATTTTTATATTTTTACTTGTAAGAAAATTATGAAATTGGTTCTTTTCTTGGATAATATAGGTGGTTAATTATTAAAAATTCTTGTTTTTCACACAAATTTCACAAAGAAAGAAAGAAAGAAGTCGAACTAACAAATTTTTGCAGTTTTAGTATACAGGATAAATCAGAAGGGGGAAAATTTATTGAAAAAATAACTTTTTGAATACCAGGAAGCTAATTGATGTCAAAAAGATCTCCAATTATCTTTATTAGTATATTAAGATATTAGGAGAATAAGTAATACTTTATGAGCTGATTGTGGAAAGTTTGTCTGATGAACATAGTGCGAAGAAGTCAAGGCATTCCTACACTATTTTGAAACTGATCACACAAGAGTTCAGTGCTTTCATGGCTGCTTGACTATCCGACATTATGATAATCCTTTGTCTTCTGTATCTTTTCTCAATATTGAACTGAGCGCACTTTATTAATGCGTGCATTTACATTTGGAAGATACTTGAAGTTTTTCCCAAGATTTCAGAGTGCTTGGCTCCTGGCCAGTACACTCCTATCTCAGCTCCTTCTATTGCTTTTGAGCCGTCTGTGTACCATTGAATGGCATTCTTTTCAAGTCTGGTTATGGTATTTGGATCCCATTCTTTCTTGTTGCTCAATTCCGTAACGAATTTCTTCGAAGAGTTACACTTTTCTCATCATACCATCTTGTGGCATGCCCAGGTTTTCTGATTTCTAAGAAGTAAGGAGGTAGACTTCATCTCAACCTAGTCTATATCTTGTTCTTTCTGCTGCACTTTCCACCACCATATGTAGTGGTGTGAGGTTGGGAATCACTTCCATGGCTGCCGTTGGGCATGTTATCATTGCTCCTGTAATACATATTATACAGGCTAGTCTTTGGATGTTTTGAATTTTGGAGAGATTTTCACTCGTCGTCAATAGACTAGTTCTACTACTCAATGGCTCCATGAGTGATAATTGGTCTCACTATGGCAGTGTACATCCAGCTCAGGATTTTTGGGTTACAGCACCAATTTATCCCTGCCAGATTGCTGCTAGCAATTTGAGCCATTTTTGATTTGTATATATTATATCCTTCTCGTGTTTGTTTCACAGGAGTTCACAGTCTATACTGAGATACTGGACTTCTTACTTGTACTGTAGGGATTGTCTAAATTTTGGGAAAAAATTCCATTATAACACAATAATTCTAAATTAAACTGTACTTTAAGAGAGTTAAGTTAATATTAATGCTACACATGCAAAGTGAAACATTTTTAGAAATACGTCCAGCTTGGCAAGGAACGAAAGGTTTAAAAATTGGGATCAAGCCGAATTTTTAGGTATGTATACCTACTATTTAAGCAAACCGTTTTTACAAGCGACCCAGTACACTGATCATTTTAAATTTTTATGGTGCATAAAATATTTCATTTTATTACTTCTATTCAAAACTTTTCAAAAACTTGTATGTATATAACAAAACTTTGTATTTTGTAACGAATTGTATGTATTTATTCGATAATGAATGCTTCTGCAATGTAATTATCACGAATGCAATATGATTTGTATTCTTTAAATCGTTTTTTTTTCGTTTCAGAGAGAAAAATAATGATATCCAAACAGTAAGTTGCCAAATATTGTTGTGAGATTAAGATTTGACATGGATAACCTAAAATAACCTCATAACAAGAGCTAGATGTGATAAACGATGTGTTTAAGTAATGAGTAGGTATCATATTCATAAAATTGGTATGGAAAATACATAAAAAATGTGTACAAAGTTAGTTGTGCAACTAAAAATAGTACAGTATCCGCCAAAATAAACAGTACCGAAAATAAAAATTAAAATTAATTTTTAATTTCTGTTATGTAAGTGTTCAAAATGTTCACCATTCCGACGCAAACAAGCTTCATATCGATTTTGTAAGTCAATAAACATATTCATAAAAAGTGGTTGATGTAACTGCCAAAAAATATTTTGTATTCTTTC
>CAJUYH010010547.1:0-12096 GCA_910591685.1 Galerucella tenella
CTTTAGCAGCCCAAGACTATTAGATGCACGAGCGAGCGAAGCAAAGCGAGGTCAGCTGATAGTCTTGGGCTGCTAAAGCGGTTCCTGTATATGTGAGACACAACTTTTTTTCGCCTACCAAATAAACAAAAAAAACCTTCGACATACACTAAATTAAGAAATTCATGTTAAACGTCGAAGTAATCAGGTTACAGATAGTGAAAAACTTCAAAAATCTTGGCTTAATGCATTTTCTGCCCTTGGGATGCTAAACATTACTTTCTGCCCTATATTTTTGGTGTTCATATGATTGGTTTTCCGATAAGGTAGGCGGAAAAAGTATATTGTGTCACAAGGGCGATTAATAATAATTAAGAACTGCTATATCATATTCAGATTATTTAGATCAGTTTTTTTGTTGATACATCGATCTTCTTGAGCCAAATGAGATGTTTATAGATATATTCATTTTTAATTTTGGGCATCTCCATAATTCATTGCATTACCTTTAGAAAAAACGTGTTCAGCAAGCGCACTTTTCTCTGGTTGAAGTTGGCTGTCACTTTTATGAGATGAATATTATGGACAAAAGTCATTATTTGATAATATTATTATGCTCTTTATGTTCATAATAATCTCGAAACAACCCACATAAAAGTCCGCGAGGCTATACGAGAGAGGTTTGACGGAAGTGACTTTTCAGGGAAAAGTTACTTAACTGTAAAAAAATATTTCGCAATTTTTCCAAACCATCCAAAAAATAATCTTTCGGAAGTTCCGTGAAATACGCGTTTGTGTCCGGAATCACATTTTCATTTGTTCAAAATCGTTTTCCACCAAGCCATTTTTTCAAGTTTGGAAACAGAAAATAATCGAAGGGGACCAGATCGGGTGAATCTGATGGATGAGGCAATAAATCGAAAAGCAGTTCGGCTAACTTTTCTGCAACAATAGCGGACGAATAAGTAGGAGCATTTTCGTGTTGGAGCTTAACTCTTTTCTTCAACATATGCAGTCGTTTTTTCTCAAGTTCGGCATCAAAACGTATCAGCAAATCAGCATAATATTGGCCAGTTATCGTTTTCCCGTTTTCTAGATAATCAATAGAGATTACACCAAAATCCCAAAACACTGTGGCCATGGCCATTGGCCGAGAAAACAGTTTTTGCTTTCTTGGGTGCACGTTCCTCGGATGAAATCCATTGTTTCGACTGTATTTTTGTTTTTGGGGGTTTAATGACGTACCCAAGTTTGACATATCGACCACTCGACTACGTTCGCGCTTTTGATCGGTATTAAGCAGTTGCGGTACCCACTTTGCTCATATGTAACCTTTCATGCAAAATATTGCCTACCCGTTCGTTTGAAATATATATTTAATTAGCTATCTCACGTACTTCTATTCGACGATCGCTAAGTACAAGGGCACGGATTTTATTTACCATTTCTAGAGAAGTTACAGTTAATTACGGTCCTGGACGTTCAGCATCATCCGTGTTCATAGAGCCACTTCTAAAAGAATAGAACCACTTATAAATCATTTCATAGGACGGAGCACATTCAGGATAATATTTACGTAGATTTTCCTCGGTTTCTTTAATTGTTTTTCCATGTAACAAATAATGTTTAATTAACACTAGAAATGTTTTTTTCACTATATTTAGTATTAAAACTAAGCTATCTGTCGGATTTATGAACAATATTGACAGATGACATCCGAAACAAGGCGTAAACTAACAATGTAATCACCGTAGCTAAAGTCTGAAAACTCATTCTTCCGTCAAACAGCCCTCGTATGTCCAACTATTAAGGTGGTTGGCATTCAAAATATGGTGTTAATCTCTATCCAAATAAATAGTTTCTTAAATTATTTAGACGAAAATGCATCGTTGATTTAATCGAATCTGACCTTCCGTATAGAAGTTGCGACGAGCAAGGGCGGATCTAGGAAGCTTGTAGGGGAGGGGCCATTCAAAAAAAAAAGTTGAAAAATAGAAAAACAATATTTTTATTATAAAATAAAATAACAAAGTACAATAATTCTTAAAACTTAAATAAAGTCAAAATATTATATTAAATTGAAATTAAAACATAAACTCTCAATGGCAACGTGTATTAAGAAAAATTCACTATGAAACAAAATCTAACCTTGTTTCTTGAGATTTTGAAAATCATTCTAAAATTTTCAAAGGTTCAATATTTATCTCATGATGAATATGAAGTAAGTATATAAGGGTAAGCCCAATAGCCTGTCTATTCCTCAACTACGACTTCAAGCGTTGTAAGGCGAAGAAACTGCGTTCAGCTGAAGCAACACTAACTGGTAATGTGAGAAACGGTTTCAATAAAGTTTTGCAATTTGGAAATAGGTCCCAATCACATATCTCGTAAATCGATTTTACGTCTGCATCTGCATACTTTCCCTTCTTTTTAGGGGTCAAATCTTTTATTAATTTACTTTTCCATAAAGTAACTTCTGACTTTAGAAGCATTTCGGATGTGGAAGAGTCAAGTATAGAATCTTTCAGTAAGCATGTCCCCCCCTTGGATCCGCCACTGGCGACGAGTACCTACAAAAATGCTCAAAGAATAATGCCGCGGTGTTTTTGATTTCAATTCCTTTTTCCATTGAACAATGTAAAAAGTATAATATTAAAACATTATTCATCGAATGCTATTAAATGGAAGTTATTGACTTTTCAAAATTTAAACTAGAATTCCACATTTTTACTACGTATATCGGCAACATATAACAAGATACGACGATAAATTAAAATTTCAAGTGTATAAATCCTTATCCGATGACGTATAGTCTGAGCGACAACGCAAGAATAATAATTATAATTCCTTATTTGGTAATTTAAATGTAGAGTCCGGTCCTGTCATCCAATCTTCTCACTGGTGGAACAGGCTGAAATATAAATAGTGATGCGTCAGAGTCAATCTTTCACAAGTTATTGTACTTACTCATTATATCGGGAGTAGTCTGTAGTCTCTCAGACTACACGCCACCTACTATGTTTCAGATTTGTTCATACCGAGAAAATTTCATTTCAACTTTGTTTCATAGAATATTGGGAAATTTATTTAATTTCCGTAAGTAACATATCGCACAATATTTAATTTCAAATTAATTTATATGGATTCTCATGAGTAATGTAACGCTCTATTTATGTACAGGGTTATTCATTATAAATTACCCACCCCTGTCATCCTTATTATTACTTTTAGAAAAACAGTCTCATATAAAAGTTGTTTGGTTACAGCCTGGGTTACAGCTGAATTTTCTTGATATTCCATCAAAAGTTCAGTAGCATGCATATTTAAGTGGATACAAAAATTAATAGTTCTTTTTTAAATGGGCCACCCTGTATATTTTCACATTTTTGGAATGGTCTTTTTTTGATTTCAAAAATATATAATATGTTACCCCTACCTTGTACCGTTTTTGAGTTATGAAATGTTGTAAATCTTAGTTTAAGTAATTACTGTAAATATTGTAAATATGAAAAAGATAATTTATTAAAGTAAGCTATGAAAATGACAACTAATATGTTTGATAATTATTGACATTTTTCATATAAAGTAATTAATTTGGTTCTCAGTAAGAAAGAAAAAGTTAAAATATATACCTATACAAAACAGAAAGATTTATTTAAGAGAGTTTATAAATAATAACTTATAAAAGATATTCGAGATGGCCACCATTATTTTTAATTCATAATTGATAACTCCTTCTTTCTCAAATTATTTATAATGTTACGCGAGCTGCTGCATTAATGTGCTCAATTAGTGCCCCCAGTGAAATTCCCATATGAGACGACTATGGCTCCTCCGCCTTATTTTCAAGAATGATCTGGAAAACGTAACATCTAGAAAAACCCGGCGCATCCACCAAAACTTCGAGTTCGAGAGGTTTCTAGAAATACATACGTGCGAGTATAAATAGGCGACGAGCATCGCAGCGGAGTTAGTCAGTTAGTGTTGATACTGAAAGAAAGCAATCGCGCCTCGATAAAGTGTTTATTAAGTGACTCTCATATAAATTATAGTTAGTGTGTGTTTAGTGTGATATATAAATTATTAAATAAGGACTGTATTCGAATATAAATCTGTAAATATAAATTAATTGTAAATATAAATTAGAATAAACGTTACATTGGTGTCAGCAGTGGGATTAAAAAATAAATATACAGGAAGATGGCGAAGAAAATTTGTGAATTAAAAGTTTCAGAGCTTCGAAGAGAGTTGGAGGATTACGAATTGGACACAAGTGGGGCCAAGTCAGCGTTAGTGGAACGACTGAAGAATGCTATGATTAACAATGGATTGGACCCGGAAACGTTTGAATTCACCGTCGAAGCGTCCGCCTCTATAACCTCTTCCATAAAAAAACTTTCGACGGATATGGAAAACAAAATGTCTGATATAAAAAACGAAATTTCGTACATGGAAAGTAAACTTTCGGCGGACATAGAAAATAAAATGTCGGATATAGAAAATAAAATGTCGTACATGGAAAATAAAATTTCGACGGATATAAAAAATGAAGTTTCTGTCGTGGAAGAAAATATTAAAAGAATGGAACAAAAAATCAAAGAAATCGAAAGTAAGACTAGTCATCCGGATATTACAACTAGGCAAGCCCCGAACAACGACGTACTGGCAGAGAAAGTAGAGTTGAAACCGAAAAGGGAAAACGATATTAACAGCCGAGTGAAACTGCCAACATTCGATGGTAAATCGTCATGGCCGAACTATCTTAAGCAATTCGAGGCGGCATCAAAGGCAAACAACTGGAGTGAGAAAGAAAAAGCGTTGAATTTAACTCTTGCCCTTAGAGGAGACGCCATGGATATCCTCCAGACCATTCCAGTGGAAGAGACCGAAGATTTTGAGCAACTTAAAAAGCGACTGAACATGAGAACATGGCCTGGAACACCTGAAGCATCTGTACCAGTCGCAGCTGAAAAACCGCAAACAAAAACGCGACGAAACTCTGCAGGAATTCGAAGCAGACATTGCGGGGTTGGTGCGGTTTGCCTATCCATCGGCACCGGAGAATGTCATGGAATGTTTAGGGGTACAGACATTCATCGACGGAGTTCGTGACCATGAAATGCAGAGAACTCTACGCTTGGCTCGGCATAAGACACTGGTTGACGTTCTCTCTGCAGCCTTGGAGTACGAAGCAGCTACACAGGCTTCCGGAGTATACGGCAAGGTGAGGACTGTAGCAGACGAAGAAGTGGAGAACAAGCTTGACCAGCTCGTCAACATGATGAAAAGCATCTCAAATGGAAAATCGAAAGCTGTGAGATGCTGGAATTGTGGAGAAATGGGACATGTACGCAGTTCGTGCAAGCGACCGAGAACTGCTACAAATAGAAGACCATGCCCAGCAGAGTGCTCTCACTGCACCAAAACAGAAGCTAAAGAAGCTGCGATTCGAAGAACCACGGTGACCAGCGACGAATGGACACCAGAAAAGTTGGAAGAGGAACAAGAGAACGATCCCGATTTGAAGAAAATCCGACATTGGAAAAAGGAAAACTGTCGACCTACTTGGCAGGAGATTTCAGGGTACTCGCCAACGATGAAATCGTATTGGGCCCAGTGGGACTCGCTGGTTCTAGAAAACGGTTTGCTACAGCGAGTAATCGAGAACGATGAAGGTTCCGAAAGTAGAAGGCAGTTGGTGATTCCAAGAACAAGGGTAGCAGCAGTACTGCGGAAATTACACGACAGTCCGTCAGGAGGACATCTAGGTGTGAAGAAGACCCTCCAGAAAGTGCGAAAACGGTTTTATTGGATGCACAGTTCCGAAGATGTGAAGGACTGGTGTAAGAAGTGCACTACCTGTGCTACGACCAATGGACCACAAGGAAGAAGAAAGGCTCCTATGAAGCAGTACAATGTCGGAAGCCCTTTTGAACGCATTGCCCTGGACATTGCCGGACCGTTTCCACCGACAGCAAATGGCAGCAGGTACATTTTGGTGGTGATGGATTATTTCACAAAATGGGTAGAAGCGTATGCCATTCCAAACCAAGAAGCCGCAACTGTTGCCGACGTGCTTTTGAATGAGTTCATTTGCCGTTCCAGTTTGTGAAAAGCTCGGCATGAAGAAAACGAGAACTACGGCTTTGCATCCACAGTCGGACGGAATGGTAGAGCGAATGAACAGAACTCTTGGCAAATACCTGTCTAAAGTAGTATCTAACCATCAGCGAGATTGGGACCAATATCTCTCGCTATTTGCGATGGCCTACAGATCCGCCATCAATGAGTCTACCGGCCAAACACCAGCAAAAGTTCTGTTCGGACGCGAAATGAGATTACCCAGCGACCTTGAATTTGGATGCCGACCCGGAGAAGACATAGCTGGTGAAGATTACGTGACCCAGCTGGGAAAAAGAATGGACGACGTACACGAGCTGGTTCGATCGAATCTCCAGATCGCTAGCGATAGGATGAAGAAATGGTACGATACGCAAGCTACAGAAGGAGGTTTCCACGAAGGAGACAAAGTCTGGCTGCATAACCCAAGAAGACAAAAGGGTTTTTCTCCAAAGTTGCAGAAAGCTTGGGACGGTCCGTACCTCGTGAAGAAACGAATCAACGATGTCATCTATCGTATCAGCAAGATCCCAAACGGAAAGCCAAAGGTGGTACACCGTAACCGATTAGCGCCATTCGAGGGTGACCACGATGAGGAAGTAAACCAGCTTCAGGAAGTAGCCGATCCTGTTTTTGTAGAGTTCATGGGTGCTTATGGTGGTACCGGAAAAGCAAGATTCGGCGTCACCACTGAGAGACGACAAGACATGCTTACCGTTCCAGAGGAATACTCACTGGCAATAAACATCCCTGCCAGCGTAACCGATGCACGTGGGCTAGCATCTCTGTTCATAAAGAAGAGTGGCGCCCGACGTTTGCAAGACCAGTTACCAGTACCAGGTAAAGCTCTGAAGCTGCAAGATGGCTCCCGCTACAATTTCCACCTAGTGACGAGAAACACCTTCGACGAAAGACCAACGTACGAGGATGTCTGGGAAGCATTACGAAGCTTGAGGGAGCATGTGCTTGAATTGGACGTGCATAGGCTAGCCATGCCCAAGATTGGATGTAGGCATTTAGATTGGCGAATAATCCGTAACATGGTAGAAGTAATCTTCCGAGACACCGAAGTGCAGGTACTAGTCTGCGGCCAAGCACGGGAGACACAGCCAACAGAGAAGACGGTCGCATGTTACTTCCATGCAACTGGAAAATGTAACAAGGGAACCAGTTGCCGATACAGTCATCTCGTTTCCGTTTCCTAGTTAGTTCCAGGAGGAACTGTCTCTTAAGGAGGGGGCAATGTTACGCGAGCTGCCGCATTAATGTGCTCAATTAGTGCCCCCAGTGAAATTCCCATATGAGACGACTATGGCTCCTCCGCCTTATTTTCAAGAATGATCTGGAAAACGTAACATCTAGAAAAACCCGGCGCATCCACCAAAACTTCGAGTTCAAGAGGTTTCTAGAAATACATACGTGCGAGTATAAATAGGCGACGAGCATCGCAGCGGAGTTAGTTAGTCAGTTAGTGTTGATACTGAAAGAAAGCAATCGCGCCTCGATAAAGTGTTTATTAAGTGACTCTCATATAAATTATAGTTAGTGTGTTATATAAATTATTGAATAAGGATTGTATTTTAATATAAATCTGTAAACACAAATTAATTGTAAATATAAATTAGAATAAACGTTACAATAATAACATTGCAGATGACTCCATTATTTTCATTTAGTTTGTTAATTTCAAGTTGAATCCTTGCTTTAATCACTTGTATATTATTATTATTATTAATAAAATCTTCCACCTTTCTGTATTTATCAAATAAGTATTAGTTGTCATTTTCAAAGCTTACTTTGATAAATTATCTTTTTCATATTTACAATAATTATTACTAAAACTCAGATTTTCAACATTTCATAACTCAAAAACGGTACAAGGTAGGGGTAACATATTATATATTTTTGAAATCAGAAAAAAAGTCTATTCCAAAAATGTGAAAATATACAGGGTGTCCCATTTAAAAAAGAACTATTATTTTTTGTATCCACTTAAATTTGCACGCTACTGAACTTTTGATAGATTATTAAGAAAATTCAGCTGTAACCAAACAACTTTTATATGAGACTTTTTTTTTCTAAAAGTAATAATAAGGATGATAGAGGGTGGGTAATTTATAATGAATAACTCTGTACATAATATTTGCCTTCTCGATGCGACATTTATATTAATAATTTCTCCAAATTTTGGCCATACCATCGAACGAAATCAAATTCATGAAAAGTCGCATTCCAACGATAACGGCAGCTATAAATTGCTCGATTCCGAAAACAAAATCTTTGTTGAATGTGACTTGAATAGTAATAGGTATGCGATCTTGCGAGTGTGTCTCAGATTTAATAATTTATATCCACAAAAACTTTTCACAGGATTTTGTATTTACGAAATCT
The DNA here is from genome assembly GCA_910591685.1 of Galerucella tenella. NCBI lineage: Eukaryota > Metazoa > Arthropoda > Insecta > Coleoptera > Chrysomelidae > Galerucella > Galerucella tenella. Next base: position 8,491 of record CAJUYH010010547.1, read on the forward strand.
CCGAGACTAGCAGAGTGAAATTAAATAAAGTGCATCTGTTTTATATAAATTGTCAAGTTTAGGAAAGTCTGCAAATCATCATCTCTCATCTGATTTATCTTCATTAATTGAAGATCCAATATCTGTTATTTTTTTATGATTGTCATTGTTCAGTTTGGGTTTAACTGAATTGGTAAATTCCTTGGTGTTTAAACAGTTCAGAATATTTTTATGAACAACCACAGTGTAATTGGAATTTTATCCATAGCACAGTTAGACCACTATGGCAGCACGTCAGCGGCAAGTAATCAATACATGGTCTACTGTTGGCGCGCTGAACTGAACAACTGTGGAACTGTGTAATGGTCATTTGCTAGCTGTCACAATGAGCAGCTGCTTGCTGGTGATACTTTCAGCCGCTGCACTGATTGCCTAGTTGTTTCGAGTTTCGAGGTTTCTTTCCTTAGTCAAGATGATTTAGATGGGGTTGATGTTAAGTCCCACTTGCTGCCCACATCTACTCTCGTAAGGGATGAAGGGAATGCTAAATAAACATTATCATAAAGAAAAATATTTCATAAAAATTCAAACGGTTGAGAAAGCTACTGTGTTAGCGAAACGCGTCAGAAATGTATATTGAACTTAGTTCAAATATAATGAAGATTTAAACGAATTGGAGTGTTTTAGCTCATCGTTTAGTTTCTATGAATCTTCATCATCTTCAATAAAAGCCTCATCTATTCAATTTTTATAAAAAAATTGTTCATCCATAAGTTCTCCGTTTTTCCTCTTGTTCACTCAACACTATCAAGACATACAATAAAGTACAGATAGGCCTATAAAACTTTTCAAACCGAATACCCAATTGGCCAGTCTAATATTAAGGGGGATAAATGAAATTCTCGTCGAGTCTCTTCGAATGGAACAAACTACGAATTTCCTTTACGGAGTTTTCCTACCTAATTGGCCAATAAAAAAAATAAACGTAACATTGAGACAGGTAAATGGTCTATAAATAGGGACCCCACGAGGTGTATAAATACGAGGGAATATTTGAGTATCGTTGCACTGTGCTATAGTTTCATTTAAAAAATTGCATTAAGGAAAGATGCAGGTGCTGCTTCTTTTTTAACCAAATAAAAACTCTAATGTCATTGCTGATACTGATCCTAGCGCTGATAACGTAAAGCAGATGAGGATTTTCATTGTAGCGATTGCTTTAATCTCGCTTTTGTGATAAATTATATGGAATATAAGCACTACATCGCTTTTCTGTTTTTTTGGTGAAATCCAGTTGCTACTGCGATATAAATTAATGAAAGTGTTGCAAGAACTTAATTATGAAAATTTATAGTAGGTAGCTCATTTTAGGGCCGGTTGTACAATTGTAGCTAAGTGAAGGCTCAAATGTGAACTCAGGTTCAGCGTCAGATTGCTGTTGTACAAAGTTGGCTTACGGTTGAGCTTCATTTAAACCTTAAGCTTAGTAAAGCCTCCAAGAGGGCAGGTTTAATGCAAGCTTAAGCACGGAACATAAATTGTTATCATGTTCCGTGGCTTAAATGTGAATGAATTGTATGCAAACATAACCTGTACTCAATTTAATATTAAATTAAAAGTTTGTCAAAGTTAATTATGGATATTTTAACCGATGATGGGGATTTTTTGGAACTTATTGGAATCGTACAACACCCGAGAAGACTTCGGGTGTATAGAGAGCGTATGAATCACTTTGAATGTTGGAGAGATCATGAGTTTATTGAAAGATTTCGTCTTTTCAAAGAAACCGTTCGCTTTGTGACAGATTGTATATCAGAGGAGATTTCTAGTAAAACTAATAGGTAGCAAATATGACATTAGTTAGGTTAGTTGACAAACATATTGTGACCAATTTACTTCATACGCATGCGTCAGTTCGAAAGAAGTTACCAACACTTGCAAATATAGGTTTAGTAGAGCCGCTACTGAATCATGTTTGTACAACAGGCTTAGGGTTGAGCTAAGCTTATATTTTAAGCCCAGCTTAGTTGAGCTCAATTTTAAGCTTCAAATGTACAACCGGGCCTTAATATATCTATTAACTAACTGTGCTCAAAACTGATAGTTTAAACAATCTCAGTTGGATGAAAACTTGAGAAACTTAATGATGCTTATATATTCACATAACATCGTCAGTATGACAGAAGTTACCTCTTTCTCCTTCCTATATTGTGAAAAACGCATTTTGACACTGTTTTGAAGGACGTGAATAACAATCTATTACCCTCGATGACGGGTTGTAAGTCAACTTACCACCCTTGGGTGGTACAAATTTGCAGTGTGACTAGAGGTCCGCCGGCGGAACTATGAATTTAAGATTACAGTTACAAATTATACTAGCAAAGAGGGGGACTGAAATACCTTTCTGGGGGCCCGAACCCTTTTGCGGAATCAGCTCCAATGTAATATTGGAAGAAATAAGTAAAGCCGAGAAAAAGAGAAGATCTGACCATTGGAAAGATCTAGTAGGGATTATACAATCAAAGACTCTTCTGGGTGACTACAACCTGTTGAGATCAAAAGAATGCATAAGTCAAAGTAAAACTGCGCTAAGAGTTTTGACATGGATCCTAACGGGACATTGTCGCCTGAATGGGCACCTGAAAAAGCTCAAAATAGTGGAGGAAGAAGAATGCAGATTTTGTGGAATGGAAGAAGAAACCTCCATCCACATACTTTCCAACTGCACAGCACTCCAGAATCCTAGAGCACAGCACCTGGGAAATTACTGGATAGAAGAGGAACATTTGCCTAAGTTGAAGCCTGCAGACATCCTAAAATTCCTCCGGGAAATAGGACTAAAGGAACTACTAGTTTCTGAGACTCTCCTCAGAAACTGAGTAGAAGTAAGGGGGCACAATAGACCTTTTAGGTCTCAGTGAATGTCACCCCAAAAATCACACATACATACACATACAAATTATACAATTCAGATTAATTCAACACGTTCAACACTTACTTCATTCTCAGCCCTACAAAATAACTTGATTTTTACTATCTTGTCATTATAATAGACCATAAACTCGTCCTGATACGGGGTGAAACTACCTGCCCGACACAAAAATAACATAAAATATTGTTGACCATAATATTTCAATATTACTTGGATGTATTGGTTTTGCAAGGGTCACGAATATTTATTACTTTGCCGCATTTATGAATAAACTTCATTAAAGCTATATTTCATGCTTCATAATTTTATTGAACTAAACAAGATTTATGTTGTAGCATAAAAATTTCCTTCTAAATTTATTTTCCTATCTTATTATCCAGTTAACGGAGAGTATAAAGATTTAATAATATTAAATATCAACCATAAAGTTAGTAGGTACCAGTTGATTATCTAATCATAGTCAATTTTAAAGAAAGACCAAGACAACGGAATGTCAAAATGTCTTTTCACTATTTTCAGATATGATCTACTGTGAATGGAATTTTTTGCAGTATTGAACTTCAAAATAATATTGATTGTCTAGTTGTCGAATTTTTTCCTAGTGACAGATAGGGACCAGAATTCTATAAAACATTAATTAGGTATTTTTTAAAATGGTAGCTAGAATGATAGTAAAACGTTGATTGTGGTTTGTT
>CAJUYH010010549.1:0-12095 GCA_910591685.1 Galerucella tenella
TTTTTATAAACTTTGGGTATAGGGAATGCTTGACAAAAATTAAAGTTACATATTCGAAGATACCATTTTTGCTATAAAATACAGGATGTTCCATTTGAAATAAGAAAGAAAATGACAGGTTCGAGTTTCCGTTCACCCTGTATACAAGGAAGAATATAATAAAAATTAAATAGGATACGGAGGTATTGCATCATATTACAAAACTCTGGCAAAATACATTTTTTTTTCTTTAACGTACAACAAGCTACAGAGCGTTGATTTACCTACGATTTTCACATAAACGTGTGCATATCTTTTGAAGGACTCTGTATAATGTGGCAAAACCTCATATCAAAAGCTTCAAAAAAATGTAACCAATCCGAATTCGGTATAATATACAGGGGTTCCCATTTGAAAAATCATATGTTTGGTTTGTAACGGAGTTATGCAGCACACTGTATAGTTCGATATGATTTCAAAATATGGACCTTCACAACATCCACTATTTTTGTTAATAAATACACATACATTGTGTACAAAGTTTTCCAATTACAAAGAGACAATGTTTTTATTGATCTTATGATCAAAATTCAGTTAGAATTTGCTTATGAAAACCATTTGAATTACCTCCAGCTGAATTGATTTCTCAAATAAATTCAAGTTTTCTTCCAAATCAACTTTCTAGTAGTGTTCATATTTTCATGCTTCACACTCGTATAACTAATATGTAATATAAATAAGGAATAATATATGAAAACCTGGCGAGAAACCGATTTTCATTGAAATAATTCGCTTTTTTCTCGTTGATTTATTAAACAACCATATCCCAAAAATTGAATCAGTCTTTTTTTCAAGTAATAAAAACTGAATGCCAATGACATATTGTATACAACATAGAAATTTTTTTTCCAGAAATCTCATCTTTAGACATACCCAACAAGATTTTCTTGAAACTAATCAAATTTTTATATTATCATTGTCCCTATTTGTCCTACTCTTTTGAAATTAATACAAAACTCTTTGATTAATTAACCTAGACAATAATTAAACTTTATCTCAGTCCTTCCAAAGTGTGCATATACTGCTATCAGTTTTGTGAAAAAACAAATCTTTATTTTTTAAAAAGACTACTCAATTTTTAGTGGATCAAAATGAACATCATCTTGTAGATGGCACTTTGATGCAGAGGAAATGGAATTTTTCTTTAGTGGGACCGAACTTTGAAAATAGCCACTGAGCTCGGATTCGAAGAACATTTTTCTTAACATTAATCTTTCTTTTTATATCAAATTTTCAATCCAAAATTCTGATTTTTGGTAAAACTGGATACAAATTTCGAAAGTGGAGAACATATGTATTCAATTCGTGTGTAAAGTCCTTTTTTTGACTCATGTGATTGTAGCACTTGCCTGTCAATATTCACATTCGTCAAAAAAGAGTTACTTCTCGCACTTGCATAATTAACTCTTTTATTTTGACAAATGTTAAGAGAAATGTTATTGATACTTGGGGAATGTAGGTAATATTTTTGTTGGAACTAGTTATACTTCTTTTAATAAAATATTGATAATACAAATAATACAGGGTGGCAAAAATGCTTTTCTCAGTTAATTTTAAGATTTTGGATATAAAAACGTCAAAATTTAAAGATAGGGGTATTAGGGCCTTGGAAATAATAATATGTTATCCATTTCGATGTATTTTCTAGAGGGCGCCACAAAAGCTATGTCGTTTGTGTTATCTGTGAGATCTACTTATTTACTGTTAATGGTCTCCCTCTATTTATTGGAAAATATTGAAACGACACAACGACAAAAAGGTATACTTACCTATCATTAGTCTCAAAAGTTACTAGTTTCCAAGATATTCGCATATTCAAGCCCCCTTCATCATTTTCATTTCATTTATTAGCGAAAAATAATAATGTTAGAAGGAGGTGATTTCAGCAAATTTATCATTAGCTTCAATATATAGCAGGAACCATTAATAATATGCAATGATTTTGCCTTAACTTTCCTCAAGGATGTTGCTTTGCGGTAACAACCATCTGTCTTCGGAGTCGGGTTGTTACCAAGCAATACGCTTTCGAAATCTATGACGATATTATTGCAAATTATTGATGTTCTTGCTATATTACAGCTGATAATAAATTTTCCGACATCAGCGCCTATTGAAATTATTATTTTTGTGCTAATAAATGAAATGAAAATTATGAAGGGTGGTTTAAAAATGCGAATATATCGAAAACCAGTAACTTTTGAGACTTTATTATAGGTATACCCTTTTGACGCGAAAATAATGCATTTTTAATATTTTCCAGAGGGATACCGTTAACGATAAATAAGTTAATCTTACAGTTACACCAATAACATAGCCTTTGTGGCGCCCTCTAGGAAATACATCGGAATTAATAACATATTATAATTTCCCAGTCCCTATCTAAATTTTTACGTTTGTATATCCAAAATCTTCCAATTCACTGAAAAAAAACATTTTTGACATTCCAACTTTGCCACCCTGTATCATTCTTATCATCAATATTTTATTGAAAGAAGTTGCGTCAGATTGTAATATTTTCAGGCGAAGAATCTTCCATTCCACTTAGGACCATTACTTACGGACCACCCTGTATATGTAGGACATCGCACGTATCCCATTTGCAATAAATGTATGAACAGTTTACACTGAAGTGTGTTTCTCCATAGTGAGACATGTATACGATGAAAATATCAAAAAAAATGTAAAGCCATTGTAATTATTATGAACAAGTTAAAAAAAAATTAGAAAAAAAAATGAAGAATAAAGATCTATATGGGTTCGAGAGTGGAATTCAAGACTTTGTGGAAAAAAAAATTAGGATTTAAAATAGGGCCACTTTGATGTATATTGTGAGTGGGGAGATTTCCAACAACATATTCATGTAAATTCAACTGATCAGCGTGTGGAAATGGATTTGATTTTTCGATCTTATTCTTCATTGACAAAACTTCACTTATTGGAATTGAAATAATAACACTAAAAATAATTCATTGGTAAAATAAGCCACTGTCCTAATATACATCGCTTTTATTTTATTTTCAACGTTTCGGTGTTCAACCTGAAATCGTTTTCAAAAATCACAATTTTAACTATACAAAACATGTTATTCCAAAACATTAGTTAGACACCAAAAATTATTTTTAAACTTAATAATACCACAAAAAGGGATATATTATGAATCATATGATAGTAAAGAACGAATAATACAAAGAGTTGAAGTGAAATTAAGCGGTTTCACAGTAGCTGAAGTAAAAGAAAATTCAGTATTATGGCACTGTATAAATTAAGAATTTTCATTATACCTCCATTCGTTTGAGAAAGGTACTGTGTTAGCGGAACGCGTCACAACTTTAATTTTAATGTAATGTAGATTTTAACCAATCAAATTGTTTGATTTCATCATAGAAGATAATATCGCTATACTCACTTTAACATATTATTAATATATTTTAGATTACCTACTAAAACTATGAAAACAATTTAATAACGAAAAAAGTTTAAAACCATACTAAAAATTGGCATTTGAATCTTTTTAAAAATCTCTATCTTTCACTTTCAGAATATGTACTCCTTGACATAACTGTTGTTATAATATATAGGGTGATTGATTAGTGTGATAAAATTCAGTACCTCATTATTTGTCCTTTGAGGTATCAATTTGAGGATTCGAGGGCTTATATAGCCATCACCAGTCTTCACATTTTAAAATTATTTACAATCTTACAGAGTGTTCCAGAATGCTGTGTCATATGAAATTTACATTTTTTTAATGAAACACCCTATATTTTATTGCATATTTGGAATTAGCTTGACCTTCCCATTACAATAACATAGGGTTGTGATAGTTCTACGGGTAATCTGAAAAGTTATAACCAATTTTCCAAGCGAAAATCAAGAATAAAAATCTGTTGCTGCCAAAAACAAAATTAATGTTTTGCTGGCAGTTACAGAGAGCCCACACACAAGTATAAGAAATATTCCTAACAAACCACGGTATGCAAAGAAAATTTGACAAAAAAAGATCCACTTTCACCACAATCCATATAACATGGTGACACACAGTCAAACTAAATGGTCGTTGAATGTGTGGGGAAGTTTAGTTGGTGAATATGTAGTGGGACCATATTTTTATGAGGAACATTTGAATGCTGAGTTGTATTTAGATGTCCTAAAGATCCAATTACCTCTTTTATTGGAAGAAATCCTACTACGTTCACATCATTTAATTAATGGTGAACTGAATGAATGATTTCCTGGAAAGTGGATGGGAAGAAATGGTCCAGTACAGTGGCCACCAAGGTCACCAGAGCTCAATAAAATGGACTTATTTCCGTGGGGTCATATTGAGAATGAGGTGTACAAAAGTACCTCCAACAACAAAGCATAACATGATAGAGAGAATACGGAATTAATTTTGGAATGTTTCTATAGAAATGCATCGTGATGTGAGTAACTCTTCCAATTATCGCTTTCAAGCATGCATGAATGTCTTTGGAGGCATTTCGAATACCTATTGTAATAATCAAGACGTGTGCGTATACTGTAGTAAATAGGATAGTTTTTTATTGTTTCGTTCCTCTAATTCATTTGTAATATACTAGTTTTTCCTTTGTATTTGCAATTCAAATTCTACAGTACCAAACAGCAATGATAAAATGTCAGTTTTTGACAAATAAATCATAGAATAAATCATAGCCAACTCAGAATTAATTGTTAAATGATTGGATATAATCAATGGTTTGCATGAAAAAATCAAAATATCTCAAAAGCTAATAATTTGAGGTAAAGGGAATGCCTTTATAAAATAAGAAGTATGTTGGTGGTACTCACATAATGAGATGATCCATTTGGAAAAACCAAGAAAAGAATGTATTCGTATTTCGATTATTAACGAAATAAAAAATTTTCTATATTTTTCACTACTATTCGAATGCTTTGGCAGCAACAGATTTTCATTTTTGAATTTTTCTTACATGGTACAGGGTATTGAACTTGTTACGAATTTTGTGGGCAATTGGTTTCAACTTCCTGAGTACCCCGTAGAACACATAAAAACCTTATATTATTGTAATGAGGAGGTCAAGCTAATTCCAAATATGCAATAGAATGAAGGGTGTTTTATTGAAAAAAATGTAACTTTGATATGGCACAGCATTATGGAACAGCCTGTAAGATCGTAAATAACTTTAAAATGTGAAGACTGATGATTGCTATAATCCCCTTAAATTTTCAAATTGTTATCTCAAAGGACAAAGGAGGCACTGAAATGTATAACACTAATCAATCACCATGTATAGGAATAACACCCAAATTTCAATAAAATATATCATTTTATTTCACATTACAATGACCACAGTTTTCTATTTGGATGGAAAATATTTTCATAGTCTGGTTCATGTCGCCATCTAGGAACGACTAGTCGATGCATAAATCAATACCTAAGCCATAGCCCCGCCTACTTTTCCACCACTACGCATTCTGTCGGCACCACTATCATCCGGTCTCACTAAACTACAGTAGAGGAACATATATATATATATATATATATATATATATATATTTATTTTATTTTACTATTTACTTACTTTTACTATTCACCTTACTATATTCTTTATACTTTTATAGTAATTATTATTGTGTTTTATTTTAGATAATCAATATTTCCTTCAACCACATTTTTATTGTTTTATATTCTTTATCAGTACTTTCGCCCACATGATGCCTTGAATAAGAGACATGTTATTTAAGGCTAATTCTTATCAATTGAATTTTTACTTTTAATGTCACGAATTAAATTTGATCTAAAATATAATCTTATATCCAATGTATCTTTTTGTCAAGTCAAGCTCACTTCTTACAATGCATTTCAGTCCAGGATCATTAATTACATACTCAATACGGCCAACTACCCAGAAGTATGGAAATTCGCCAACGTTATCCCAGTTCCGAAAAAGCTGCAAGGTAGGAACTCTATTGAAAATTACCGCCCCATATCACTGCTTAGTAACCTCGCTAAGATTACAAACAAAGTGATATTAAGTAGGCTAGAAAACACGATAACTACTCGAACCTAATTCCGGAGGAACAGTTCGGATTCAGAGCTAAACACGGGTGTCCTTACCAACTCATCAGAGTTTTCAACTATGCGAGGGAGGGTTTTAGAAATAAGCACCCCTCAATTTTAGTTTCTCTAGACATCCGTAAGGCGTTTGAATCTGTCTGGATCCCCGGTCGTATCTACAAGTTGACTGAACTTGGTATTCCGGGATACTTAATATCACTCCTGAACTCATATCTTGATGGCAAGAAAATCCTACTCTACGATTGGTAACGCTGAATCAGGACCATATATTACGCAGGCAGGGGTACCGCAAGGATCGGTAATCTCACCTTCCCTGTAATCGTTGTTCACTGCTGACTTTCCAGTTAGCAGCTCGCTACTGACGGCACTATACGCAGACGACGTATGTTCAATACAAACAGCGAGGACAGCGGATATTGCTTTTGATAAAGTTGAAAAACATCTTGAAGCCAAAATAATTCCGTACCTTATTAGGAACAAGCTGATGAATAATACCTCCAAAACGAAATATATGGTGCTGAAAGGCAATTTCCGGAACCACACCAAACTGACTGAAAATCTTAATTTAGAAAACTCTAGTATTAAACCCAAAACTTCAGTTGAAAATCTTGGATACATAATTCAACATAACACCTTGCACAACTTGCATATTGCAAATCAAGTCACCAAAGCTAAAGTAGCTATGCGGCAGCTGTATCCATTGATCTGTCGAAATAGCCGTCTCTCCATGGAGAATAAACTACTTTTATACATCTTCTGTAAGTTCCTTGTGGCATTATTTATTATTTTTTCTCTCATTTTTTGGGAATGAAACCACAATAATATTTTTTTTATTTCGACGTTTCGGTAGCGTTCCAGCTACCTTTGTCAAGATTGAATAATGATACATACAATAGTATGCAAGTTGTGCGAAATAAATGCATGAGGATGGCGGTATGGAAAGGAGTCTTACAGGACAGGTTCCCGAAAAACACCGCAATTCACAAGAAAGTAAATATTCCCTATATAAAAGAATATATCCATAGACTGACTTAACTACTACAACTATTGCCCACCTGATAGTGTGAAAGAAGAGCTTAGCACCACCTAAATACAGGACCGAAATCTGTTTATAATGTATATTTGTAATTATATCTCACATAGGAAGAATAAATGGGACGGGTAAAAGAGGGTGTAAGCGCATGTAAATAAGGACGAAAGGAGGGCGCATGTACATTAAGTAGGATAGGCTAGGGAATTTTATATCATTTCAACATTATAACGGGATTAATCTCTAATTTGAACCATTTGTTTTCTTTTATTTTTAATTTTAAACTCTAACAAGCCTTTAGATTGTGACTCAGATTTTCGTAAGCTTTCAGAGACATTACAACAAAATCTCTGTGGGAATGTAAACGGTTTAGTTCGGACGGCCTGATTCTATGTAATAAACGATCATAATAAACGGATGATGCAGCTGCAAGGAGCCGTAATTGGGGGAGGAAATATGAATATGGAGAAAGATAATGGAGCCCCAAACATAGGCAAAGCGGCACTGCCGCGCTCTATTCATTATTACAGGTACCTAATGCCTTGTGAATAATGGAATAGTTTTTATTATCAACCACCATATAATATAATACAAACTTTTGACTAATAAAGATTTATATTATGTATGCAAAAATATACCGGAAAAGCTAATTTTATACCGTTGTTTGATCCAGAAAGCCTTGGAACAACAGCAACTAATTGGTTACATAAAATCGAACAAATTGGAGGAATCAACAACTGGAGCGACACAATAATGGAATCTTTTAGAAAGCTCTCTCGGCTTAGAGGCCTGGCGAAAATGTTGTATAATGGGCTAACAAACTATGATCTCACGTGGGTTGAATGTAAAGAGGCTATTATGCATGCATTTCCTTCGCATACCGATTACGCATATTTATTAAAACAAGTGCTGAATAGAAAAAAAATATTGGTGAACTGAACTATTATCTTGGTCTCCAATTAACAAGAGATGAGAACGGATTATTTAATTTGAATAGAAAATAATACAATAAATAAATTGAATGAATTCAATTCAGGCGTTGCTGAGGACTTAACAACGCCAATGAACGTTGGTTATGGAAACCAAACTATGAATCAAGAACAATATTCGAATCATAGGAAATTTACTGTGCTATGGGTTTTTTACTTCATTTGTCATCAAATACCTAACCTAACCAGATATCGCAATATCAATCCTAGCAAGACAAGTGAGAGAACGCAGAAAGTGCGATTGGAATAAAGTTCAACGTGTATTGAGATATCTTAAACACACCAAGTCATATGAATTGCGGCTTGGTAACGATAAAGATGTAGGTGCTTTACAATGGATGCTGCTTGGGCAAATTGTGCAAATCGAAATCAAATACTGGCTATTGTTTTATTTTCAACGCAGCGTTGATTACTTGGGCCAGCTGGAAACAATCATCGTTTGAATTGTCCTTCACAGGAGCTGAAATTATCGCATTTACAGAAGCAGCTTGCCAGCTCATTTGGATCAAGAGGATTTTTAGGAGATAAAAACACCCATCACAGTATACGAAGATAATCAAGTACATTGATATAAGATAATATGTCGTATGTTGTGTAAGAGCATACTGATATTCTGTTTTGAAACTGTAGAACTGGGAAGTCCTTCAGACTAATACTACAAATATGAAAATGAAAATGTGAATGGATATAATACTATTGTACAAAATGAGCAGAATACCTAATGAATATATACTGGCGAAGTAGATAATTGATTACCTTATCTAAACAAAATGTTTTTGTAACAACAAATCCCCAACCTTGTTCGAATGCTCTTCGAATCATAGGAGCACTAGTTACTGGTGGTGCTGACGCCAATCCGAATGGATTTTCAAATGTTACTCCACAAATATCCACTGAAATGTCAACTTCATCGATGTCCGTGTAAAAAAGCGGCAATTTAGGTTCAATAGTTGAAGACAGATCCTGAAAAATGAATTATTTATAATACCCAATAATAATAAATGAATAGATGAAAAAACTTCATAGACTTCTATTTATGGAGGATTCACAATCCCTGTACAAATACAAAACTGTACAAATACATAATGCATCAATTCCGTTAGAAATAATCCAATCATTACTTCAATATTTGTAACGGAGAAGGACATTCACATTCACACTCACATTCACATTCACACTCACATTCACATTCAAGTTAAAGCTCCCAGATATCCTAGAACTCCTTCGGAAAGTAGGACTGAAGGAGCTACTAGTCTCTAATACTTCCCTCAGGTACCAAGTAGCACAATAGAACATTCAGGTCACAGTGAATGTCATCCCAAAATATACATACATTCTGTTAAAACCATAATGGGAGTATATAAAAGGAAATGTATGTTTCTCAATCAACAAACTAATAAACTATCGACAATCTGAGAACAATAAATCAGAAGGAAGTCTTTTACAGCCAAATGTAATCTTCTTTGTGTATAGTTAGCAAAATCATCATTGGTGTATTTCTGCAGTCTGTTGAGCAATCTATTTTTTACGCGTAATTTAGATTTGAATGGTACGAAACCCACCGCGTTCCTAGAGGTATGTTGTGCAAAATCAAAGCATCTTTGTGTTGATGAATTTATAAGATTTTCTGTAGAATATATACGAAGAGATGCGAAAGAATTTTGTATTTTTTGAATAATAGAGGACGACACGTGGCTTTATGATACGCGTTATTGATTGTGCGAATTGATGCTTTTTGCAATAAAAAGTAGTGTTTCGAACTGTTATCCCACAAAAGTATTTCGACACTTATCATAGGTATTGTGATTAGCTGCAAAATACACCGATCAAATAACTTAATGATTTGGAGAATAGCTCAATTGTCAAGTGTTGCGAAGATAATTCCTCTGCCGAAGTATTGATTTAAAATTTCCATGATAATAATAGTAATAATATAATAATTCACACTAGAAAGGAAAAAAAAGGTAGAACGTTTCGCGGGACACACGGTAGGAACTTTAGTTCCTTTTAAGCAAAAGTTATGTAATACATCTGACGTTATAGATAAACAATTTGCTAGTTGCTCAAACATAACCTGGCGTAAAGAACTAAAGTTCCAATAATTGGTACAGAATTTGTGAACATTAAAAATAAATACCAAGAAAAAATAGATAATCTGAGGATATACATCAATGGAAGAGCAGAAACTTTAGATGTACACAAAGCAATTGAACGCATAAATATATCGGCCACACAAACACAATTTCACTATCAAACAGCCCCCAGACAAAATAACAACAACACATAGTGGAGAAAGTTTGAGAAAACGTAACATACACAGTCAACAGCATATACTACAGTAAACATTATCGAAAACCCCAATACGATGACTGACGAATGTACACTATGTGAACAATGAATTGGATCATATTACCAGCGGATGTACCATGATTGCAAGACAGATTATATCAATCCGCACAACAAACTAGGCAACGCACTTACCCACGAGAAGAAAAAAAATCACACAACTGATTAAGATATCCGTAACCGCAAATATACAAAGGAAAACACGAGAAATAATCCAAAATCATATTCAACTGGCTGATTGAATCAAGGATGTGTGTGTCATACCGTTCAATATACGCCAATATATCAAGAAACTTCAACTACACCAAAACACATTATGTACAACTTAAAAAATTAGTCATTATCCATGATCAATTGCACGAGCATTTTTAAGCGCACAATAGTTTTAGTAATGAGGAAGACACACTTGATAATAGCGATGTGGTAAAGGGACAGAAACGTACCAACATATTATACTGTCCGTAGATCGGAAAATAAAAATGAAACATACTGGAGAAAAGCCTTTATGGGAATGGGTGTTGTAAGCCCAAACCTGGAAGGCAATAAAATTTTCTAGGCTTGAGCTGGCGATATGTGCAGCATCCGAAACTAAGAAAAGTATTTAATAGGGAAAGTAAACACCTTTTGACCATCGTACCAATTCTCAAGACACGATCATCTCTCCTTACCTCCAAGGCACAGTGAATGTGCCAAGCAGCAATTTTTCCATCATTAACAGCTTCTACAGTTGTCTCAGCAATACCTGCGAGGTCACCCCCGCACCACACTGAACGGTGAGAGGTTTGCATCGAGGTGGTGTCCACTATGGGTAAATTATTCGACGACAGTTTTAATGGAGCTAAGGCAGCTATGGCTGGAATACAATGTGGAGTATATTTGACTTGAAGGAAACGGGTTAATCAACTTACTGTCTGCATTTTCCAATTTGGAACCAAAAGCGGAGATTAAAAAGTTGGCTTTGATTGTGTTCAACTGTTCGGTATCTTGAATCCACTCTCCATTTTCAGTTTCTTCGGTTCTACTGAAGGTAATAGAAACGATTTTACCGTCTTTTAAATTAACTGCATGTGGGGATAGAAATCCGATCATTTCACATCTTTCGTCTACAGCGACCGACACCTAATAATATTATGATTTTATCACGGAAAATTAAAATTGTTAGGCTTGAAAACTCACTTCTTCTGGCACGGCTCTAATATTAGTGAATCCTCTTCTGAAAATAACGAAAACTTTCTTAGCACCACATCTTAAAGCCGATGTCGCACAGTCAAAAGCAGTATCACCGGCTCCCAGCACTATAACATTACCATGTAATTTTGGCAGCTTTGCAAGGTTTTGTTTACAAGAACAGCTTCCGCTTGAAGTGATTTTACTAGCTGCGGATACTTCCGGCAAAAAGGACTTGGACGTGAAGAAACCCATTTCCTCTGTTAGATTTTCAAACAGTGGATCCAATTTTGGTTGTGGAAGACCTATGCCAATGAAAATCGCTTTGGAAGTTTTTAGAATTCCATTTATTGTGAGATCTTTGGAAGATAGCGATCGACCAGTTTGGATTTTCACTCCTAAGTCGAGTACCAGACCTATTTCAAAGTTCACTACGTTGATTGGTAGACGGTATTGAGGAATT
>CAJUYH010010550.1:0-12094 GCA_910591685.1 Galerucella tenella
GTCTGAAAGCGCTCTTAATGTAAATATGTGTTATTGATTGATTATTTGATGTTAGCCGGCTCTATTTATCAATTCATTCATAAAAATTGTTCGTATATTATAGTAATATCTACTAGTAGATGATGAAAAATTCGCTTCTACTACCTTATCTTATGGACACCAAATGAATGTATAGTTGAAATAATACCCTTCTTGGTGTGCGTCATCGATTGTTAATTTCCTTCTATCACATTACGTAGGAAAAAATGTGAAAAAAGACAGGTCGGTGATTAATCCTAATAAAAATATCACAATAATGAACCGTTTGAATGTTTTCCAAACGTTAACCCTAATCTTTGACTTACAAAAATTTGATTGGTTGATGTTTAGATTACGCGCCAGCGCAACCTCTCAATCGCGAGGTTAAAATACTATGAAGGCGTAACTTTCGTAGCAGCGATGTGTCTTACGTCTTTTTCTAGTGTCACACTGACAGTTCTTGTCAGGTGTGTACTTTGTTGCTTACGGTCAATTATTATTTATGAGAAGTGAATATTAATCTTATTGTTATATTTATCTAACTAATACAAAAATATGCCTAAATACACGAAAAAACATCAGCATTTTGAAAGTTCTGAAGTATTTTCAGTTAGAAAAAGAAGCTGGTAATTATTAATTTCATAGCCTTCTCGGCTTTGGCTTAATACGATCCTGATGATTTTATTGGAACTTTAGTTCTTTACGCCAGGTTATGTTTGAGCGACCAGGGGTCGTGACGCAAAAGATCTGACCGTTACGCGTTACGTTACGCTACGTTATGTTACATTGCTTCGTTATATGCCTTGCTTTTGCGTGATTGTGCCTCCTTAGTCTCTCTCTCGTTTACGAAACAGCGATTCATAATAATAAATATGCTCCTACCCGGTTTCGAACCCGGGCCGCCCGTGTGCAATGCGAGCATTCTAACCACTGAACCACCGATGCTATATTGAAATTCTATGCAAAACTGGTATTCGCAGTGCTAGTGATCTACTTGAATTTGTTCGGATAAATTTTTACTATTATTTCCATTTTAAATTTTTTTGCGCGATTAAGGGGTCTAGCTACTTTTCGAAATACAGGGTGTTGAAATTTTGAAAACTTGAATGTTTTAATTCGATAACTTTAAAATGGATGGATAAATTGATTTGACA
Organism: Galerucella tenella; assembly: GCA_910591685.1. NCBI lineage: Eukaryota > Metazoa > Arthropoda > Insecta > Coleoptera > Chrysomelidae > Galerucella > Galerucella tenella. The sequence goes on from CAJUYH010010550.1 coordinate 1,173, forward strand.
TTTGGCAGGTAGTTTTTAAATGTAAAAGGGCATATTTTGAGAGAAATTGTAGTTTGTGCAACTAGTGTGGATATGATGGCCATATCGCACGAGGACGAAGATTGAGCACGACGCCGTGGGCGGAGTGCTCAATCGTTCAAGTGCGATATGGACAATCCACACGAGTCGAACAGCATATTTTTTCTACGACCCACTTAGGAAAAAATCTAGAAAATAAAAATTTCTATAAACTGTAATATAACTTCAAATTAAAAATTTTACAGTTCAATTTTATGTTTCCACTAATTTTGTGGTAAACGTACAGTTCTTTAATGTCCAATTTGTATAAAGCTACGGTTTCCTTTTTTAAATATACGATGATGTTATAAGTAGATGTTGCCAGTCGGACTCCCTCATGAAGGGTACCGTACCATTATCTATAATAATTAATATTCTGCTAAATATTTCAAACGTCCACCTGTTGTCGTTATTAATATCAAGCAGAATGATTATTTAAAAATAAAATTAACAATAAAAAAAACTTCCTCGCGGGGAATCGAACCCGGGTCTACCGCGTGAGAGTCTGGTGTGCTTACTACTCAACCACCAAAGAATATGCAAATTGTTTATCTATAACGTCAGATGTATTACATAACTTTTGTTTAAAAGGAACTAAAGTTCCTACCGTGTGTCCCGCGACACGTTCTACCTTTTTTTTATCAAATTTGAGGTTAGCTAAATGTCAAAATAGCAAATAAAATATACGATATGCCGAAAACCCGGATATACGTCACAATCGATGATGCACACCAAGAAGGGTATTATTTTAACTATATGGTTGAAATAATACCCTTCTTGGTGTGCGCCATCGTTTGTGACGTATATCCGGGTTTTCGGCATGTCGTTTATTTTATTTGCTATTTTGACATATAGCTAACCTTATATTTAATAAATAAAATCATCAGGATCGTATCCAGCCAATTTCGAAAAGGCTATGGAATTAATAATTACCAGCTTCTTTCTCTAACTGAAAATACTTGAGAACTTTCAAAATAATGATGCTTCTCCGTGTATCTATGCACATTTTTGTATTATTTAGATAAATACTTAGAACATAAAGTAGTAAGGAAGGATCATTACGCCAAGGACAGTTAACCGGGATGGTTATCCAAAATGGCCGCCGCAGATTATAATATATCAGTGGCGCCGTACCCAATTTTAATTAGGATAAAACTATTTCAATAAAATGGAGTTAATATTTTCAATAACTTAATTGAAAATTAATAGTTTATCAAAACATTATTTTAATGGCATTATAGACATTAAAGTTGGTAAAATGGAAGTAAAAAACAATCATAGGTACATTTAAATTTTTATTTACACTAAATTTAATTATTTATTCACGATAACATCAAAATGATACGCCCATGTCGTCATATCATGTCAAGTGAAAATTTAGGTTAGGAACAACTATGTGTATTTTTTGAAATTTTTAACATTTAAGACCAATATTCACATCTGTAGATTATAATTATTTTAATAATATGGGTACTCACCGATGAAAAGTAATTTTCAAAGCGTCGTTTTTAGCAGACTTTGAACGTCCACAGGCACTACAACTAACCATTGTCTTAAAAACTATATTTATATCACTGAGAGTATTATATAACGTAACTGAAAAACCAACTTAACCTTAGAAAATCCTATTATAAACTAAAACATATGAGTTAGTAATAATCGGCAAAATATAACATAAAAAACAACTTTTAAACAGCGACCAAACAAACAATAAGTCATAAAATGGTTATCCAAAATGGCCGACTTTGTCTCTTTTATTTATTGTGGGAGATGTAGCACAAGCTCCTTCCTTACTACTTTATGTTCTAAGGATAAATATAACAATAAGATCAATATTCACTTTTCATAAATAATAATAATTGACCATAAACAGCAAAGTACACATCTGACAAGAACAGTCAGTGTGACAGTAGAAAAAGACGTAAGACACATTGCCGCTACGGAAGTAACGCCTTTATAATATCTTGAGCTTCCGATTGATAGGTTGCGCTTGCGCGTAATCTAAACATCAACCAATCAATTTTTTGTAAGTCAAAGATTATGGTTAACGTTTGTAATACATTTAAACGGTTCATTATGGTGATATTTTGCACGCACACCAAGAAGGGTATTATTTCAACATGAAACGTTTTTATAGCTTAATCAATATTTTTCAGTGTATGGTTGTATATCTGACATCACCAAATCCAATATGTCTAAACAGCTCAAGACCCGACATATTCAGAGATGTCGCGCAAAACTATATGTATCTAAAAATACTAGACTGTGTTGAAACTGTAAGTATCTGATTTTCTTATTACCTGTTACCCCATAGAAAAATCAAAAGATATGAATTTATGGACTGAAAATGGAACAAGACAATGAAGGATCTACGTTAAGGGTCCCTGATCCCGGTAGTACCAGCTTTGGAGTAGTGATCATTTATTTATAGTTTATAGTAAACAAAATTATCCATGATTATATTGTTATGTTAAATTTTTTTCAGGTTTTCTTTGTACTTAGAAAGAGCTACAGACAGATAAGTTTGCTTCATGTATACCATCACATTAGTATATTTTTTGCGGCATGGTGTACAAATAAATACTACTGGGGTGATACCGTAGTGGTTGTTGGTCTACTGAACAGCTTTGTTCATGCAATTATGTTTGTTTATTACCTATTGACTTCTATAGATCCTAAATGGAAGACGAATTTATCAATGAAACGGAACGTGACTCTGATACAGATAGTAAGTAATTGATGTGCAAATAGTTTTTACCAAAAAATATCATTTTCCGTCGACCGTGTATTAACATATGCTATTAACGTTCTCAAAATTAGACAAAATCATACATTAATGACCCCAGTCACGTAGCTATAGCTTTTTCATGGGGGGGGGTTTGGTTTTTTTCATCTGATAGGTTCAGAAGGAGAAAGCTTTATTGAAGGCGCCGCCAAAGGCAAAAAAATCGAGTGCCACGCATTAAAGCAATTTTTCAAGTAAAAGAAATAATGTTTTTTTTTTAATTCTTTGTTTGACTTGGCTGTCGTCTCTTCGCCGGCACCACCTAGCCTCTTGGGCGTATTGTGGATTCTCCTAATGTTCTGACTACCTCCTATTCAGCCAATCCGTTCCCTGTATTAGCTCATACAGGTTCTTTACTGGTTGGTTGTAGAAGTCTTCTGGAGTCATTTGGGGTCTTCCATATAGTTTTTGCCTCCTGTGGTCCAGCGTCTCACAGTTTCATAATATGTGCAGAGCTGTTTCGGTGTCCTTTTTGCATCTACTGTATGTGAGGTCTCCGTCATACAGTCCTATATTGTTCAGGTGCTCCTTTGTGGAAAAGTGTTCCGTAAGGAGCCCCGTTATAGTGCGTAGTTTGTTCCTGCTCAAAGAGCAGTTCTTTTGCTACTTTTTCTGATGGTTCTTTCATACATTTTTTTCCATTTGTTTGCCTGGGTGTATTCTTCCAGTGTTTTTTGTGTTGTTCTTTTATCCACCCTTTTAACAATGACCTAGTGGAGCATCTGGGGATGCCCACAGATGGTTCGGGTCCGTTCATCAGTGTTGACGATTCTGCTCTTGCAAGTTCGTCAGCTTTTTCATTGCCAGCGATTCCTTTTTGATCTGGTACCCACTCCAGTGTTACACTGTTCCGAGTCGCCAGTCTTGTTCTTCGCCGCATTCCCATACCAGCCGAGATGTTACCTGTATATTGACTTGGGAGTACCTATTGAAAAAAATTATAGATGATTGAAAATTGAAGCTTTTATTAAAACAGAAAACTAATCTCACAATAGTAAATTTAACCCCTTTCTTCTTTCAGCTAAGTTATTGACAATTGTTGAGGAATCTATTTCTATTGCCACATCCCGATGAATACTCATAAGCGCTAATCCTGTAAGCCGTTCGTCTCCCATTTTGTTCCTTAAATACGTTTTCAGCCGTTTAAGTGTGGAAAAACTACGTTCAGGCGTGGCAGTTGAAACTGGAAGTGTTGCCAAGATTTGAAGAAACTTCTTAATCGTTGGGAAAAAAAAGTTCATCACATCGATCCATAGCTTCTAAGGCAATAGAGGGCTTTTCTTGATTGCACCAGTGGTTGTGCCAAAGCTCATACTTGCTTACCACAACTTTCTTTTCAGCTTCACTAAGAAATATTTCCCCTATTCTTGAAATACATCTTTTTTCTTTGTCACTATTTTGGGTCCGGTCAGGTAAAATCAACTGAATTCCTGAAATTGTTTCTTCGTGGGGCTTAAAACGAACTTCAATTTCGTTGACTACATGTTCGATAAATGGGTAAAATATGTTCCGCCGATAGTAAACTTCAGCTGTGTCCCCTGGTACATTACTGCGGTTGATTTGTCTTCCAGTTACTCTTGGAACACTTATATCAACTGAACTTAACTTTTTTCACACTTGAAAGGCGCAACTACTATAAACTACTTAGAAATTCAGTTTCTTAAAGCTTCAGATCCAATATTGATGAAAAATATATTATTTGTATTTCGTAATTCGTATTAAATGTAATTCAAATATTGCGGCAGTAGGCTAATAAAAAATTATTGTATTTTCTTTGGGGGGGGGGGGGGTTTACCCCCCCAACCCCCCCCCCCTTGTATACGTCCCTGAATGACCCCCATTAATGCATTATTTACCTACATTACTCAACGATTTTCTGCAGGCAACCCAACGCACATCTGTGGTGTAGGCAACCAAACATACAGTGATGTCTTCAAAAAATAGTATGGAATACTTTTAGTTTTTGACTTACCTATCGTTTTATTTTATTATTCCACAAAATTATAATAATTATTAGTGTTAAGACATCCAAAAAAATATTTAAGAAAAAAGAAAACAGTGACATTTGAACCAGCTACCATCTCTGTGACATTTCAATGTCATTACATTTATTTTTGACAATACTTACCAATGAAACAAATAAATATTTTTAGTTTTTAAATATTGAGAAAAACGAATAGAACTTATACAGTCGACGGAAAAGCTTTGTAACTAACACGAGTATTAAAAGGGTAATTCACAATCTCGAACATTAACGCACTCGCTCTGCTCGTGCGTTAAGTTATCTCGATTGTTAATGTTGGTTAAATAACTATTAAATATATTGTATATTATAGACTATTATTATTGACCGAGAACCAAAATTATTCCGCGAGCGGCTTTGCCCCGAGCGGAATAAGGTGCGAGGTTTATAAATGTCTTCACAACCATGGTTTATATACCATTTTTTCCACTACTAGCCAAATTTGAGATAAAAATTGAAAATATTACACGAACGTACCTCGAGAAGAGGTTACCCCGTCGTCTGACTGACAAGTACACTGTCAGTTTTCGATACATTACTAACGTACCTGTTATGTCATCAGTCATTTTTGGTAGAGCGCGAAATTCAAACTAATGACATTTCTTTTCTATTTTATCTTGATGGGTTATTTCAAGCAACAAATATGGTAAAGACAGGGTAGGTATTAGTATATTACATAACAAGAGTTGTAAGTTGCTTATTACATGCGAATAGAAAAGTTGCGCACGAGCCGCGTAGCGGCGAGTGTAGTAATTCTATAAGCATGTAATAAGTTTACAACTCTAGTTGTGTACTATACTTTTTCTACCGAATAACTTCATTAATAAAAATAAAACGCATGAATAACAAGTAGCATTTATTTATTAAACAGTAGTCAGAAAAAAATACTGCACATCAGGAGCTTCATTTAAAGAAGTTTTCATCTCTTTTTAAATAACCTCGCACTTTTGTGTAATTTCCAATAATGACATTATTCTTCAAAGTTATAGTACCTACTTCTCAACGTCGAATATATTGCCCATAATGAAGATGGTTTGAATTTCTTAGTGATTTCTCCAAAATATACCAAGAGAGTTTCAGAAAATGAACTTACATTGTTAGTAGCTCTCCGCCAGTCCATAAACTTTCGGTATACATTTTCATATCTTCCTCTTCACTTTTCTGGCAATATGTTGTCAGTAGTGTCCGCGGCTAATTGCATAATATTGGGTGGTGTGCTACTTTTTTTTTCTAAGGAGCCGTCCCTTCGCCGGTACCACCTCAGCCTCCTGGGCTTATTGTGGATATGGTGTGATACTTAGTCTGTTTTCACTGTTTGATGAGCTCATTTTAATTATTTGTCTTTAAAACAAATGTACATTCACACTAACAGCTGGTTTTATTAATTATTAAACGTCAAAACAACCTCTACTAACTCGTTTCCATGGTTACTCGAAACCATTGACTGACTAGGCTTGGGTGATGAATTGTTGTTTTTCTACGACAATCTCGATAAATGTTCATTTTATAACCGTAACTTCAATCATAAACAAGCACATTTTGTACAGAATTTCATTTTTGCATAGGCTGCTAGGCAAGCTGCTAAGCAACAAATGCGAAATGGAATGTTTCGTGTTAGATTTGGGTTCACTCTGAAATCACAACGACTACGGTTTGTCAAATTATGACGTCCAGCGACAATCTGATGATATGTCTGTCAAGGTTTTAGTAGGTAACGAGTAATTTCATAGTTATAGATAAACGTGAACGATATGTCGTCATAGAAAAAGTATAGTATGCAATTCGCAACCAAATGGCCATTTTTCACTCGCATGAATTGCAGCACTTGCCTTCGGCTCGTGCTGCAAATTTTATACTCGTGCAAAATGGGCATCATTTTGTGCTAATTGCATAATATACTATTTTCTAGAACTGGAACGTAATTTGTTTTTCCTACGATCACTACCCAAAGTTGACTTTTGCACACTCAAATCTAACCGCAAAGTTGATGTTTTCCGCGATCTGTCATAATTGACATTATTTACGCTCTAGAGCGTACTTTTCCGCTCGCCTGTTTTCGTTTACAATAAAAAGAAAGGTAGTAAATAATAGATATATTAAAACAAAATGTAGAGCAGTCCGAATATTTTAGTTGAAATATTAATATTTGAAGATATTTCGAACGAAATTAATAAATATTCCTATATAATTTGACTGACATCTACAATTTATACAAGTTACTGGATTTACAACGCTGCAGGTTACGCTACCAACAAATAGATGGAGGTGTATATTTTATATGTTTAATTTTATTGAAATTATAAAATAATTTAAACCTCATACATTGATATTATTTTGATTCAATACTACAGTGAAGGATTTATTTCTTAGTTCAAGATAAAAATTAATATTTACAACTTATTACAAATATAACGTTGTTAAGATTGACAATTTTCTTGATCGTTTTTGCAGATTCCTATTTTCATAGTATTGATTTATACGGACAAGTTTACGTAGTAGAAATATAACAGTCAGAAGGTAGGCAATGCATTATACACCTATATGCAACAGTGATTGCATATTTAAGTACCTACCTACTATTTTGTGAAAATAGTAGACTATGGAATTAATGAAACGTCATTATTTCATTTTTAGTTTATAAAAAAGTTGTCTGTTTATAAATAGCTATTTGAAAAATGGATAGTGACAGTGAATTTTCAAGCACACCTCCAGATTTTGCTAAAAATATTACTCTTAATCTTCAGCCAACTAAATCCAGGGGTAAATACGAAAAACAATAATTGTTACATGTTTTCAACATCACATTCTAATAAAGTGTACTTTTCATGTTTTTTTCAACTATTTGTTTAAAAATAAGGTGATCGTAGAAAAAATCTTGTGTGCAATTCGAGCAGAAAGTGCGTTGCCGGCTTCGGCAGATTGCAACTGTCTGCCTCAAGCGGCAAAGTATCACTTTCCGCTCTTAATACACAAATAGCTATTATTACGTGCTAGTCATTACGTGTCAGTATCCGTAATGATCTATTTACTAAAAGTATCCAGATCGTTGGTAATATGGAAATTACTAGTGTGGGAGTAGAAAAACAAAATTATGATGCACAAGTTTTTGTTGAAATTTTAAAACATTCGAATTTTTCCATTATTGACCTAGGTTAATAATAGAGAAAATTATTAACCACTAATAGAGAAATTCAACTCCTCAGTTGGCTAATAGATGCAAATTGTTAACTTCACAGCTAGTAGTGGGAAAAATATTTCATACTACAGTAACCACACAAATTCAAACCAAAATGTTACATTCCCACCCTAGCGTTTACATTTTAAACTAAATATTTCTTTGGCTGAGGGAGATGCTGTTACTTTTTTTCAGAGGGGCTAACTTCACCATCAATACTGCTGAGGAATTGTAATAAATTTTTTTTCACTCCTCTCTTTTTAACTTTCGGTATACAGATTAAATTTTAAATCACAAATTGATTAAATATGGGCTTTATGTGAGAAACTACAAAATTTTATATTTTCTGTTTTAGGTTCAATTGAATATGATGTGGATGTATTTCCTTGCTACGGTATTAATTCCAAATTGCGAGGGAAGAGTTCATCCATATGCTGCGTTCGTATGGATTATCAACAATTTTTACATGGTTATATTGTTCATTCAGTTTTATTTGAAAACTTACGTGAACTTTACGAAAAAAAGCAATTAACGAAACATAATTCTTTTGTGCTAAACTGTTCGAAATTTGTAGTATCTACATATCTATATATCTTAAATAATCATCAATTGTGAATATACTTATATTTTTTTTATTAAAGTAGAGTTAGTTAGAAACTTTCAGTTTTATTTAAAATAAAATATGAATTCATTTCTTTAAATAACATCTTTAAATTTGAAAATTATTATCATTTGTTTGAAAATGTTAATAACGAAATTGATTAAAAAGAGTTTGAAGCCAATCAATATTTTTGAAACATGTACAGTCAAAGTCAAATGAAACGCACAAGTCAAACACCAAAATTCATAAAAATTCAATTAGTTTCAATGATTTATGGTAAGCCTTCGCTAAAATGTATTAGAAATACTTCAATAATTGTGACCTACACAACGTAGATCTGTTTGATGGAGATAGCAGATGTTTACATAATGAAGTCTCAACCTAATCTAGTTGTGCGTTTCAATTGACTTTGACTGTAACTGTATAAATGACGTTTCCAACAATTTTATTTTGAAAATATTTCCACCTATATCTTGGCTCTTATACTTCCTGGTCTGATAACAAAAATTTACAAACAATAGAAGTATTATAAAAATAGTAAATTTACAATTAAAATCCTTATTGAAAAAAGGGTAATTTTGGAATTGATTAAGCTATAAATATATACCACCATTTCAGTTGTGACTAGGCTAGGTTGAGGTGCATTCTTCCATAAAACATGACAACTATACAAAATACATTATCTGATATCTATAAAAATAATTTTGGCGATTTCATAGGTAGGTGAAAATTTATTTCCATTCATTGTATCAAAATATCCGATGTTCATTTCATCAATATTCAAATTTTCTATACATCCATCCATCTCGATCACCTGATCTTACGTTATTAGACTTTTTTATGGGGACATTTGATTTAAATAACCTTCAAATCTGCAATTGAGTGTAAGTAAATGCATCCCAAAAGAATCAGGGCCAATTATAACCAACATTTTTTTATTCAAAAGTTTTAAAAAAATGGAAGTTGTGTAGTCTATTTTTTGTTTTAGATGCCGACAATGAGGATGATATTCGTTGTAACGTAACCTTTCTACTAACATTTATTACAGCTTACGTATCATTTGTTAAATTTATTGGACCATCGCTGATGCGAAACAGGCAACCTTTCATTTTAAAAAACGTTATAATTGCATATAACGTCATACAAATATTCCTAAATTTGTATTTATTTTATAAGGTATGTTAAATATGAACTATAATATTGTTAGAATATCATACAATGAAATATTTTATTCAAATTTTTTGGAAGTCTAGAAGCGCGTTGTTTCAAACACCTAAACTAATTTTAATGAATTTCCTTTTTTTCTATCAAATGAACAACTTCACCCAATCATGTCAACATTACACTGATAACAGACCATGGGCTGTTTTCACGTTGCTATTGATTCATTTCGATTTTGAAGTTTCAAATATTTGGAAATGTCACGATTTGGTTGGGATTCTATAATTGGTAAAAAATTTCTATCCGAATAACCCTCGGACATTGATAAATGCTCAAAAATTTTATGACAACTTTCTCAAGCTTGTTGCTTGTAGGCAACAGTTTCCAAGCAACAAGCTTTCGAAATCTGTAATAAAATTTTTTCGAACAATTATCAATGTCCTTGGGTTATTACTACTGATAACTGATTTACCTAATTGATTTATAATAAATACAGTATAGCCACAGATTATAAAGAGAACAGATACGAATGCCGGTGAAACATCAAACGATTTGCAGCTCCGTCGTCAATGACCTTGGACCTTTAACTCGGTATGGCCGCGATGTTGCCAGTTTAAAATATTTTCTGAATTTCTCACCCAATTGCACTGTTGACTCGGGGACAATAACAATTTCTAGAACCGGATCTAGTTTTTTTGGAAGTCTCCACTAAATCTTTAAAACTACGCCATGAATTAAAACAATAATCATAATCGAATATATATTTATGTATTTATTAAATACCTTTATGAACATTCCTATGATTTGTTATAAATAATAGTCATTACTCTTGGGAGATTAATTGATAAATACATTTTTAGATAACACAAATAACTACAAAATTTAAAAGTACAAATAATAGTTCAGTCAGTCAAGACAATCAATTGATTATAATTCCAAAAGTTTTCAAATTTTGACGTAAGGTCGGGAATGGTATAAAAACAAACTATGAAATTTTGCAACCTTGTCCGAAGTCCGGAACATTGTTAAAATTGCAATTAAATTAATTTTTGCTGTATGGTCGTAAAAAAAACTCCAAAAGTTCTGCAAACTTGGGGAAGTTTTCGATATAATATTTCAT
>CAJUYH010010551.1:0-12093 GCA_910591685.1 Galerucella tenella
CCATAATTTTATCAAATCTCACCCAATTTTTAAAACAAATGCATCGCTGTATTGACAATGAAAGGGGCTTTTGAACTAAGTATAACAAGTGGGGTATTTGTATTTGAGATTGTAAAGTTGGGGTTGCTGGAGGGTTGTTGGAGGGATGAAAATATTAAAACCACTTGACGGTCAAAAAAGTTCCCCAAAAAACAAAAATTGACCTGTCCCGGCGAATATTGCAATGTATTGGGGTTTTTGAGGTACAGGGGTGGTAAGTTTTAAAATGAACAAAGTGTATATGCATTACAGGATCAATGAGAATGCTAATGGGGCATTGTCGCCTGAATGGGCACCTGAAAAAGCTCAAAATAGTGGAGGAAGAAGAATGCAGATTTTGTGGTATGGAAGAAGAAACCTCCATCCACATACTCTCCAACTGCACAGCACTTCAGAATCCTAGAGCACAGCACCTGGGAGATTACTGGATAGAAGAGGAACATTTACCTAAGTTGAAGCCTGCAGATATCCTAAAATTCCTCCGGGAAATAGAACTACTAGTTCCTGAGACTCTCCTCAGAAAATAAGTAGAAAAGTAAGGGGGCACAATAGTACTTTTAGGTCTCAGTGAATGTCACCCCAAAATACATACATACAAGTCCCTATTATATTTTTCCGACATAATTTGTAAAATATACAATTTTTTTTCAGCCAAAAAGGATACACGAGCCCGTGGAGTTGGACAACTGTGACAGCTACAGGAGAATAACACAGGCCTCAACCTCCAAATCAAAACTGGAGGTCGAATTCTTCATACCAATACCATCAAGGTGTCAATAATTTAGATGCCTCTTTCACAGGGTTAGACTTTGATTTATTTTCAAAGTAAGAAATACAAAATTCTTAGGAAATTTTTTGTTTTATGTCGTTGGAGAATCACTCTCCGGAAAGTGGATTCAGAAAATGGATGGTACTTTTGATATTTGAGATATTTATAATTTTAAAAACGTAAAATTTGAAGAGTTTGATTTTTTTAAATATCAAAAGAACTACAAGATTTGGAACTAGCTCTAAATTTTCAAAACATTTTTTCAATTCATTTTTTTGGAGAGGTCTAGGATTCCCTCAACTCGAGGTGCTGGTAACTGATTAAATTATTATGTTCTATAATATTTTTCTCCATTTCATGAACAAAATTTGTTAAAATAAGTATCTTTTGGAAAATATAATAGAACATCCAATATTATTTATTAGGTAGGAATAAAATTGAAAAAATTTCAATAGTTTGTTGCCATGTTATCACTATCATTAAAAATATTAGGAACGCAAACAAATGCTATCTTTTCTATTTTTAAGGATATCTAAAAAAACTGTTAAAAAGCTGGAAATGGATATATAGGGAATGAAAAAAGGTCCTGTTATGACATCTAACAATAATTATTTTTATACAGGGTTTTAAAGGCAAACTAGATACTAACAACTTTACCAATATTGGCACCATCTACAGCGTGTCCGTTTTTCAAAACCCGTCTCATATTATGGCCAGTTTTATGAAAACCTGGAGTCTGACTTTTTGACATTTCTTCACATATTGGCCAATATCTCGGGAACCTTAAGGTTTGCAAGGTTCTAGTCTACGCCATTCGATTCAGAAATCCTCATAAAAATCCGATCGAATATCAATTTTAGAAGTTGAATTTTTTTCCAAAAATCTTCTCCCAACTTAGACTCCATCGCGTTTCCGCAATTTTTGCCTTAGGAAGTTGCTGATTTTTTTCCGTATTCCTTCACTATCTGACCGTGTCCTCCCAAAATTTCAAGTCCCTATCTCCACTATTAAGGTCTCTACGATTTTTTGAAGGGCATCGTGTCACATTTTCGGACTTAGATAATCTTCGAAAAATCTTCTCCCAACTTCGACCCATGACGCATATCTTCTATAAAAAGAAGAATTTTGAAAATTATTAGTCTTCGCGAATTAGTATAAGTTTCGGTGTGGCATTTTTAAAAACCTGCAAATTCTAAAATCCATATCTAAGGTTTTTCGATGTGGAAAATTCTTATTTTTATAGAAAATTCAATTCTGAATCGAATAGCGTAGACTAGAACCTTGCAAACATCAAGGTTCCCGAGATATTAGCCAATATGTGAAGACATGTCAAAAAGTCAGATTCCAGGTTTTCATAAAACTGGCCATATAATGAGACGGGTTTTAAAAAACTTGAATTTTATTTCATTTTATGGGGTTTCAGAACAACCAAAACTTTTTATCAGGAATAACATTTTTCACTTAATTGATATTTAAAAATGTTTCACCTATAGGATACTCCATCCGTGTAAACGTACAAACTACTAAGTATTCGGTACCGTACGGTAGAAATAGAGACTTAGATTCCCTTATTAATATTATTCCAAAATTTAGCACCACCAAATGGGGTTGCACTGGATAAACCTATAAATTTATCCAATTCAAAAACTCGTGTCGGTCAAAGTAGCTCCATTTTAGAGAAATAAATTGTGCTTAAGGGTAGATTGATGAGAAGTTATGATTTTTTGAAATAGTTAACAAGTCATACTGATGAACTCCGTGTCGGAATCTGAAACGTCGGCAATATAAAGAATAACGAGATGGGTGTATTAAATTTCAACTTGGAGACGTGTAAAGAGATATCGAGACCTCAGTTGAAAATCAATAGAACAGCAAACGTAGATAGAAGTATAGAGTCGAGACGAACAATGGCAAATTGGTCGTATTTATTAAGATAGGAATACGAGAACTGAAAGGGAAACTTATACCAGGCACTGTAGTTAATTCCAATTTAAAATAATCACTTTATAGAGTAGCAAAGAATGTGGTGAGACGATTTTGAGGGAACATGTCAGATGTGGAATAAAAAAAGAACAAGAAAACCTAAACATAATTTTCCAAAAAAAAAGAAGCTAGTTTACATATTTTCAGTAGTAATACCCCTAGGGTCTTGATAATACCGAGATAATCTTGTCATAGAGAATGCTGAAAGCGTGTTGCTTGATAATAGCCCAAGGTCGCAGGCCGAGGGCTATTATCTTTGAGCAACAAGCTTGAATCAATCTCTATGACAAAATTTTGAGTATTTATCAAGACCCGAGGAGTATTCGATGTGATAATTTTTTACTTTGTAGATATCAAAAAAATTTTTGTCAAGCTGACGTTTAATAATTTTCAATACAAACTTTATTAGTTTTAATCAAATATTATTCATTTTTATTTAAAACTACAGTTGTGAAAAGTACAATTGGTAAATTAATTGAATCGTTAGATGCAATACCAAATCTTCGCGACATTTTTAATCCAGCTGTCAGTTTGACGTTTAATTAATTTTCGAAAAAGAGAAGAAATTTTCGATAATCATTAATTACACGAGTTGTATTTGTCAAGATTATTTCTTGATACATTGATTCTGACGTTTCTTCAATAATTTGACATTTTCTGTCAGTCAGTAGATTTTTAATATCGAATAAAACAACTAATGACAACGCGAAACACATAGGAAAATTGCATGTATCCAATCAGGTGCCGAAATACAAAATCGAAAACATGGTGTTTTCAGATATCAATCCTCATATTTAAACCAATCGAAGGCGCGTATTTTGTATCGAGTGAAATAATCCAGAAAATAAACTCCCAGTGACTGACCTCTTTAAAAAGGTATATTACAAAACCGATTGTCTGAATTCCTTCCCTCTTGAAGATAATCATACAAACAAATCCCCTATGTTAGATAAAAAAATAATAAGAACTTTTGTTAGAGATCTCTGCTCGGAGCCTGGCATTTCATTGATTTCGACAGCAGGAGAATTAACTACGTCCTGTTTTGAAAACGGATGGAAGTAGAGACCGTAGCAGGCCGAAGGCGGCAGCAGCAGCAGGGTCACGAGTTCAGCTCGACTCAGAAGAGATTCTATATTTAACAATATTTTGCGTTGTGAGGAACTATTGCAAGAATTACATATAGTACGGTGAATTATGGAGTATTTCGGTAAATTTTGCGAAATTATTATTGTTTTTCGGTAATTATTACTAAAGGGAATCAAATATTAACCAGCAATGTTATATATAAAAAATTATCTTGGTGGTTATTAGAATTAAAAAGTTTAAAGCATTTTCTAGTACTAAAAATATTGATTTCTTTAGCGTCCTTGCTATACAGGCTGTTTCTAAAAATTATTGTGGGTTTTTCCTTTGACAAATGGTGCAAATAATGAAAGACGGCTCAGGATGTGGAGTTTACTCCAGAGGATTAAGTGGGGAATGGGAAACAATAACAGCGTGGTTCCAACAGAGCTGGCTGGTATCTCAATTGCCACAAAAGAACTAACCAGAAGAGGAATTTCTGGCAAAAACATAACAATCTGCACTGATAGTAGACAAGCTCTATTAGCCTTGAACAGACAACGTGTTATATCGGGTCTAGTACTAGAGTGCCACCAAGATCTAGCTAACGCCTCGGCAGACAAAAATATTATCCTGAGGTGGGTTAAAGGTAACGACAGGAGTAAAGGTAATAGCAATGCCGATTCTTTAGCCAGGGCAAAAATTATAGGACGTAGTGACACCTACTGCCTAACGACTTCGACAATTGCGGAAATAGCCAAACGTTACACCCACTTAAGAGATGGGATGGAATCAAAGGATGCAGTCTTTCCAGGATCACCCTGGGCGACCCTGGGAAGTTGGCACCGAAGAAATGTTTGGCGATGACCAGGAAAAATTTAAGTTCAACAGAAGGATTTCTGACTGGCCACTGGCAACTAAGGAAACACCTCCACACTAAGGGGCTAGTGAACACACCTCTATGCTGGATGTGTGGACAGGAAGATGAACCTGTCAGGCATGTCTTATGCGAGTGTTCGGTGTTATCGTCAATAAGAGAGTGTGTGTTCGGTGAGTCTTGGCCTACACCTACCGATATAAAGGAGAAGTCTCCTAGTGACCTGTCCACCTTCCTGAGAAGGACAGGATGGACGATGACTTAGGAGGACAACTCCTCGGGAGGATGTACAATGGGTCACATGTGGCCACTCACTCTCCCTACTTTACGGATACCTACAGATGTCTTTGGCAAAATTTCTTCAATCCATCTACCATTTGTGAAGGAGGAACATGTGGATCTGCTGCGTGCAATAGATGCCAGAGTTGAACACCAGAAGAAGTCTGGTAATGGTATTTGGATTCCATTCCTTCGTACTGCTCACAATTTTATACCTCCCGAATTAAAAAGCACTCTGTATAAAATTTCGCGAGTTTAACACATTCCATTGTGTATCATAGTTTGAAGACAATTTGAATAACAAAACAAAACGTCATTGACGCACTCTGAAATCATATTCGTATTGAATAAATACAAAACCAGATCCAACCGGTATTACCAGCTCTGTACTCAAATGAATTTTTCCCCAGAGGTCATGTCTTCGTTGATACATTCTTTCTATCGTTTCGATGTTGTGAGAAAAAAAGGGTGGAACTCGTTACGAATGTGAAGTTGAAGTTACCCTACATATCTTTTGAGAAACGTAAAAACTAGATTTGCAACGCGAGGGTCTCTCTGGGGATTTTCTCAATTGAAGAAGTTTCTTGCAGTGTAGTTTTTTCTTGGTCTTTGAATATTAAGACCGCAAAAATATCTGCGTGGGGTTGGATATAGATTAAAAGGGTTGAAAGAATCATTCAAATGAGGAAATCATTATGTCGTTTCCAACCCCTTTAATATAATTCTTCGGTTAGGGAGAAACTTACTCCTTAGTAAGTTGTAAGTTGGAACGTCAAAATTTCTCGAGGCAAGTTGAAAAGGGGAAGCGAAAATTATACAGACAACATGCAATGTTGCGTCTGTTGAGGCGAAACCAAAATTGCAACACTTATTATAATTATTATTATACAGTGTGTCGAAATTGTCAAGCTATTTTATTATTAGAAGTATGAAGATTTCTAGAATCTTAGTTAATTACAATTGGTTGTACTGGGTGTCCAAATAAAAATGATTCCCGGCCATAATCAGAAATTTTACGCATACCTCACCGGAAAACCAATCATATGAACACCAAAAATACGGCGGAAAGTATTGCTTAGCAGCAAAAGAGCGGAAAATTCATAACGCCACAATTTTTGAAGTTTTTCACGATCTGTCTGAAATTTCACGTAAATTTTTTAAATGTCAAAGTTTTTTGTTGCTTTTTTCATACGTTTTCCTCTATTTTGTAAAATAACTGGTAGGGATGAGTGGGAAACCTGACAAAAAATGCTATGCTATGAAGGTTTCTCATGCTAGTAAGGTTTCTCACTCACCCCTACCAGTTAATTTACAAGATAAAGGAAAAAGTACTGAATGTCCTGAATACAGATCTTCTAAGTTATAGCAACGAACATTAACAAGACAAGAAGGATCACTCTAAGCTCCTCCCCTCGTTATGCCTATCTCGCTCGAATATCGGATGCTACTGTGTATAGAGCACCGTAAGTCTCCTACGCGCGATATGCATAAACAGGTTGTCCGTCGTAGGGATATGTAAAGAAATATACCAGTTGTCTTTTTGATTGAGCGAATTTTCTTTTAGAAATAAAATATACATTTACGTACTTAGTATTTTGTGTTAGGTTCTGCAAACAGAATTATGGAAAGGTAACACAGGTGGAAAAATGTATAAACAATACTATGCACTTTATAAATGGCGGGAAAAACCTCTGCTCTGTCTTCATGGGAAACCTTAAAATGCAGGAAATATTCATTTCTTTTAACAAGGAACCTTAATCAGGATTGCATTGAAAATTTTTTTGGTCTGGTAAGAAATTGTTGCGGAAACTCGAGAAATCCAACCCCAATTCAATTTCGTAGGGCATTCAAGAAATTATTTTCTCTAAAATATTTTAATGAGGTTGAAGGTGCCAATTGTATTGAAAATATTAATACAGTTTTGCTCAATGTAAATCCTGATATGCTAGGAGAATATAAAAATATCGATGTACCTATATTGACAAATAATAGCTCTTCAACAGTTTTCACATGCGACTATAGAAATCTTTCAAGTACGGATGGCAATGCTTTAGTTAACATTTCTGGCTATCTATTAAGGAAATGTTTGCTGCAGCATTCTTGTAGTGCTTGCACAAAGTATAATGATGAAAATACATTACCAAAAGAAGGGGCTATATTTTTAGAGCATAAAGCATATTCGACTTCTAAAAACTATGGAGGTCTGAATGTACCTCCTAGTAATATTGTAGAATATGTTCAACAACTAGAAATAATCTTTGTTGAAAATTTTAATAAAATTAGTTGGCACGAGAACGTTGGAGCGACCCTTAGAAAATTATATGAAAATTTACTATTAACACATCCTAGTAAAGAGTTTCCTCATAAATATTTTTTAAACCTATACTAAGAAAATATGATAATTATTTTTCACAGTACCCGTATTTTACTGTTAGGCAAGTTGGTACGCTTTGATGGCCTCGGATTTGAAACAACCTGTAATGACCTGTATACATTTTATATTAGAATACCTATTTAAGTTGGCATTTGCAAACATTTTATTGTTAATTTTTATACCTACTAGTCTCATCTGTAGCTTATTACATTATTACTTTTTGATGTAACTTTCATTTTTCCCTTCATTTTTGCTACCAGTTCTTTTTATAATTATGTTTAGATTCACCAATTAAATATCCATACGATATTCCCTTTTTTATTTTAATTCCCACTAAGCGGAATAGGTTACAATGACAATTATTGCTAGATGTTTTTAAATCACCCTGGTAAGTGAACGTTTATTCGTTTTAATCGCTAGAGGTTTGCATCAACCTCGTATAAGCACGAGCACGTGCACGGCTCCAGGAATTTGTCGAAATGATCGGCGCGCTTGTGTAAGCTGGACATGAAAGTTCCGACGGAGAGTGACCCTTCTTGTCTTGTTAATGTTCGTTGGTTATAGTTTGTCTCAAAGTAAATCGTCTTCGCTTTTGACGGCAATTATCCAAATACGACCATTTAGGAGCTTCTTAAAAGATTTTTACCTGAGATGAAACCCACCAACAGTCGAGTGACGAGGCAACGGCGGGCCTGGTTATAGTTTATTTAACTTAATAGTATTTACCTACGACCCCCCTGTAATCAGTGAATAACACAGTCGGTATCAATGTAAAGATGTCTGTTACGCTTTGTAACACTGTAACGCACAGCTGTAAAGTAAATGTCAAT
The DNA here is from genome assembly GCA_910591685.1 of Galerucella tenella. NCBI lineage: Eukaryota > Metazoa > Arthropoda > Insecta > Coleoptera > Chrysomelidae > Galerucella > Galerucella tenella. The sequence continues at coordinate 8,214 of CAJUYH010010551.1, forward strand.
AGACGTCGCCATTTTATTCAAAATTTACTATTTTAAAACGTTCGATATTGCCACGTTTAACTATGAAAAGCCCAAAGGGCTAAGTATATGTATTGATTATAATTGAAAAATGGACTTTCGATTATCAACAATATATTTATAATGATTAAACGTTAGTTCTTTAATGTGCTTCTTTCATTGGTAATAGAGTAACAGAGATGGGGTTTACCAAGCAACTCTAATTATGTAACTGTTATTTCTTATGCTCCTTATAAATACAAGTACAAGTAGGTCGTAGGTAAAGTATAGTACGTAACTCGTGTTGTAAAGCATTTTACGCACTCACGGAATAACTTTTCCATTCGTGCGTAAAATGCTTCTTACCACACACGTTACGTAATATACTATTAATTATCTCTCATTTAGGAGGAAAAAGAAAAAAAGTTTAAGAAAAGGAGAAGGATATTTGTGAATTTGATCCTTTTTAAAATAATTTTAAATAGTCCGCCACTGGCGATCTCTTCTACATATGATTTATTGCAATTGGACCATTAATTTCATGATTGCCGGCAAAAGCTAACTCGATATACTTTGAGACAAACTATACGCAAAGCTTTTCATCCAAATTTTTTTTGTGAAATTCTGCATTTGTATACAGATATTTCAGTATTTTTCAATTGTTGATGATTGCATAGTCTTTTTTTCATAATAAACTTCACTTATTCAAAATGTTAAATTAAAATTTCAAAGACCTCCAACAGACAGCGTTTATTCACGATTTCTATCAACTTCTCAACTTGACAATAGATACATAATATAATGCGACAGTCTTTGTTCTTCAAAATAAATGAAATACCGTCGACTTCCCGTCTTTACATTTTCCGTATAAATTATGCAAATATTTTCGGGTGTCATACACGTGCCCGTAAAGTTATTATTCCTTAGGGTGACGTTTTTTTTCAATTCCAACATCAGTGACAGATCGAAATTAAAACGTGTCGACTTTTATTAAATTCTTCAAACTACGGGGTGTCTCAAATAATATAGTAAATATTAACGCATAACTTGGTACTTTTATTAAGATTTTTTGTGTCAAAAGTTTTAAAATGGATGATTTTCGATGGTTTTTAAATATTTTTGAACAAATCGTGTGTGTGTTCAATGTTATGTCGATTCCGTTGTTGTCAGATCTACTCTATTTTTACAAATTACTAGAATCCAGTGAAAAATATTGAACGTGACACAATTTTACATATTTTCATACATTTTGTGTGTCAAATTGAGAAGAAAACATTTTTTTTTCAATGGAAAATCCTGTATATTTTGATGGCATTCAAAAAAAGACATTTTATCTAATTCCGCTATCAAATGTGACACTTTACGTCACTCCTTGACGTTAGATAACGTCACATTTTTCATAACCTTCATATATCAGTTATGACAAGTAGTTATGTAAAAACTTTACGTAACTGTTTATGTTTCAACATAGAGATACCACATGAGTTTCAAAGAATAATTTATTAATTAGGTAGGTACTGTCCAAACTGACAATTATTTCATTATTTAAACTGTACAATTAACCCATTATTTTAATTCAATAGTATTTAGAGATTTATAAACAATGAAAACATTATTCAGGACACAGTTATTTAAAGTAAGTCAATTTTCTGGGTGAATACATCATAGTAACAATACTTCTAACACCATTTGATTCCACTTCAATATTATCATTGTAATTGAAGATTTTATTGAATATTATGAAAGCGCGGAATTAGATAAAACGTTGTACGTAAACACGTTATGAAGAGAGCGACATTGTTCAACACGCGTAATTTGCAGAACTCGCTAGCGCTCGTTTTGGCAAATATTACGCTCGTTGAACAATATCGCTGTTTTCATAACTAATTACGTAAATATCTATTACCAATAATTTCGTCAAAAATGTATCACTTTTAATGGCGTTGAAATGCCAAATTAGCCTATTTTTCGATTTCGCTGTTGCCAGATGTATCTCAATTTCACAAATTACTAGAATCTAGTGAAAAATATCAAACGTGACACAATTTTACTTCGATTTTCAATTAAATTTGGTGCTGAAATAGTATATTGTGCATCAAGTGAGAAAAGTACTTTCCCCTCATGTTGCACACTATACTTTTTCTACAACTGCACAAATTTAAAGAATACAAGTAAAGTAACTTAATATTCATTTTTATGGTTAGTAAAACAAAAATAACACTGAAGTATCCTATCTCTAAACTGTTGAATAATTTTATTCAAAATTATAGTTGATGGTGAAATTTGTACAATTTTGTATGGAAAAACCCGGAACGTCATTTCTTTTCATTAAATTCTCTGTTATTTGAAACTACCTTTTCGAATTCAAAAACTTCTCATATAATCTGACAGTTTTGAGACAACTAAGTAGATTCCTATTTAAAGATGACAGTAGCATACTAAGTTTTTGTCGATTTTGTTTTATTCTCCCTATAAATGTATGTGGCGTGTGCAAATAATATTTCTCGCAGTATGAGCAATATTTGGTTTTGAAATTAAGTAAGCTGTGAGAAATACGTCACTTTTCAAAGCAGTTGTAGAAAAAAGATCGTTTCTGATAAGTAATTTTCCAGTAAACTTTCACGAGCGAGAAATATTCCATTGAATCGAGTTTAAAGGACACGAGGGCTGTATGACTGCGGTTGATTACCAACTTCCCAACGCAAATTAACCGGCTTCCTATTTAATTTTAGATGTTAATTTGAAATACGGTTCAACTACATGCACAGTTATACATATCGCGAAAAGTCTATTCGAGCCATACGATTTATACAAGTACGACAAGGAAAATATGAGCAAAATTGCTTGAAAGAGAGAGAGAAGAATCATTGTTCGCAGTCAGCGTTGGGCGTGTTTTCAGTTCCAGCTACCAATCTGATATGAATGCAGCGTTGCCAGTTTAAAATGTTTGGTACTTTCTAAGGAATAAGCATAAATCAACATAACAATAACAAAAATGGACATTAATATCTTTGAGATCAATTTAATAAATATAATATATTGTGATAAATGAAAGAAGTTACATAATTACTTGCAAAAGTCACAGATCCAAGTATCAAACTTTGGACCAGCACAATAATAATGTGCCCAGAGCCCACACATCAAGCATTTAATTTAATATTCCATAATTAGACACCGACGACTGTCCATATTTGGATTTTTATAATAGTTCAAACTCTTCTAAATATTTTTTAAAGTCACAATATTTTAATGACAAAATGGTGAAATAAACATAATACCGATATACTAAATAGTATAACACATACGTAAACAAACATAACAGCTGGTAATACTCGTTTATTACTTACCTTTAAAATTCTCTGCACGACAATATAACAAAACACGCCTGCCACACGTGAAGCATTCACGCAACTGACTCGATGGTGTGGATGCGATAGTTAGTAGACCGAATGAAACAGAAGATGGTCGAGTGTTGCGTTTCATACTTATAGTCTTAGAGAAGTGAAGGCATTCCATATTAGGATACTATGGATGACTTTCCTCCAATATTATTGAATATTGAAAAATAAGTGAGATCAACACAGATAAGAATAAAATAATATGGTTCAAGAAAATAAGTGGACAAATTACAATCTGCAATTAATAAAATCTATACACTTCTTTCGATTTAACAGTTATTGGTATTTAACATTGTTGCCGACAAAAATTGGGAATAACTTTTACAGATAAATACATTTGGCAACAGCTGACGGCGCACAATTATTCTTCTCTCTCTTTCAAGTGGTTTTCTCATATTTTCCTTGTCGCACTTGTGTAAATTGCATGGCTCGAATAGACTTTTCGCAATCTGTATATTTTTAGATAGTTTGTTCAAAAATGTAAT
>CAJUYH010010552.1:0-12091 GCA_910591685.1 Galerucella tenella
ATTTACACAAATATATATATATATATATATATATATATATATATGACAAATCAATTTAATCAGAATTAAATTAATTATGAGGTCCATGCGAGCAGCTGTAGGCAAAAGGGCAAAGTGCCTGAAGAGGAAAACGTATAAGGGTGGAATGCAAGAGAGCGATAGAGTCAGGACACTGTTTACAAACACACACACACACACACACACGCACACACGCATGCATATATATATATATATAATTGAGTGAATGCGAATGGCTCGTTGGCAAAATAGCAAGTGCATACCCTCGCACACGATCATACGAAAGATGAAGAGTGTGATGCAGTGTACATGCACGCACACATATGTCCATATATATATATATACATGGCAAGGTGGGAAAGAAATAGAGAGAGAATGAGATATATATATATATATATATATATATATATAGAGAACGAACACGCGCGCTTTGCCCACTCTCTACTCTCTATATCTGCTTATTCCTGATGCTTTTGCTATAACTCAGCGGCGGCGGCGGCGGCGGTGGCGGCATAAAGTGGGGAGGCCGCCACACAAGAGGACTATGAAAGTGAGGTATATTGTGCGCGGAGTGCTTTGGGGCCGTCCCGATCCCGCGCGATACACGCGGCCTTCTCTCTACTAAAACCCGCCACGGCATTACGTCGCACGCCGTTGAACGCGACTGACCGGAATAAAATACGTTCGAGTGTGGGCCCGCGTGCACCAAAGAAATACATTTTCATTCGATATTTTTACGGTAATTTAGTACGTGAATGCTGTTTATATTATTAATGTACTAATTAATTGGAGAGTTTGTGGGCTAGTGCGGGTTTATATTTGATATTGATGTTGCTGAATGATATTGTCATTGCTGAAATATATATGTATATTTTATGTATACTTATATTTTTTAGTTGATGTAGTATTAATTGCAATTATTGAATTTTATATTTACGATTTGGTTGATTTATTCAATTGTTTATGCAGTGTTTAATAAATGCAAATGGTTTTTATATAGATGTATGTATAATGTATGGGTTTGAAAATGTGACTAAATGTATGACATTAAAATCAGTGAATAAATAATTCATGAAAATAAATAAATAAAAATATATATATATATAGAGATAGATAGATTGAGAGAGCGAGTTATTTGATATAATAATAAAGTAATAAATCATACAGTGAGTGTAAAGTTGCAATTAGAATTATACGCATTGACGTAAATAAATAATAGCTGAAAAATAAAGCAGAATATGACAATAAAAAAAAAATTTTTACGCGTAAAAATAAAATCAGAATGAAGTTTTTCAATTCTACCGCTTGCCTCGGTCGGTAATATCGCTTCACTTAACGCGAGTGTAAAACGAAAAATTGGTAACGATTAAAATTGTGCATGGTCAAATGTGGTAAACGTGATAAATTACAATACCAATAAATAAAAATAAATATACATAAAATATATAAATAAAACAAATTTTTTTTTCTTTTATTTTTTTTTATTTTTTCTTCTATTGGTTATAATAAAACTGTTGGAAGCACGTGGTAAAATCGTGTGTTCGCGCGACTCGTACAGGCGTCAACACACCGATGGGATGCATCTACCGGTGGACTCGGTTGGTTGCGGGGAGAATTACGATTCCGTCGGTTCTCACGAAGGCGCCAGTCTCGTAAGCTCTTCCCTGGCGCCATTACGCGATCTTGATACGCGATATCAATCGGCGGGTGAAGACGACGAGTGTAACGGTGGTGGCGGCGCGGCCGGATCCGCACCAAGTGGTAGCGGAGGAGAAATGAGTGAAGGTGCCGCCGTCGGCGAGCTCTGGTGGACAGAGAGACTCGTCGGCGAAGCCCAAGCCGAACATCCCGGTGAACTCGTACGAACCGGTAAGTTTTTATTAAGATATATATGCGGATAAATTTTTTTAATATTTTACAGTATTGTTAAAAAAGATATATTCCAAAGAGGAGAGAGGTTGCTTGACAGTAAATGGATATATTGTTGATACACTGACGAAAACTATAACGAATAAATTGGAAAATCGAAAGAGGTGGAAATTAAAGTAAATATTTAAATATAATTGAATATAAAATTTCTTTCAATTATTTTTTCAATTGCATTGTATAAATAGCAAAAAATAGCATGCTACATTGCTGAATTATAATACAGCAATACGAATAAATTCAATGTGTAGAGAGTTCTAAAAGTAATTGCAAATATTGGAGAAAATTGATCAGGGAAAATATTGAATTTTTACGGCGTTTCAATTTTCACAAAGTTGAAAATAAAATCAAGTTCTTATACACCGGTGTTTACTATCATTCATACGTTATTTCTCAAAATACAACTTATTTCAAAAAATTTACACGTTGCAATACAATGATGAATAAAACTAAAAAAAAAAAAAAAGGTAAATAATAGAAATAAAACAAAAAATATTTACAACTGCACAAAAATTTTATAGGCTCACCGTACTTTTTATGCAGTCAATTACCCATACACTGGCGATCAAATAAAACTCTACCAGTGGCATTTAAGGTGGTAGCCCTTGGGGACGTTGGCGACGGCACTATGGTAACTGTACGCGCAGGCAATGATGAAAACTGTTGCGCCGAGCTACGAAATTCCACAGCATTAATGAAAAATCAAGTGGCTAAATTCAACGATCTCAGATTCGTTGGTAGAAGTGGCCGAGGTGAGTTATATCCACTCTTCAATTAATAAACAAACAATTAAATCCCACCATCCAACATCACATAAACCAATAAACAAATTTTCTTCTCATATATCAATACATTACCTAAAAATTTAATTCAAACCGCACACACAGCAACACAACCATAAACACAAACATGTCCATCAGCAATACAAAATTCATTCACAATCTTTCGTGGTAAATATGAATATTGCAAAATAATGGAACATCTGGTTATGGCACAGAGATTATCAAAGCCACGATGCAATAGTGAACGAGAAAATATCCAAAATTTCACCTCTACATTGACCCTCTAAAATCACGGTTATTGTAATTATCATCATCATCATCATCATCATCATCATCATCAACATGGAGCGCTTTCATCCTCCGATAAACTCTCATCTCGCATTTTCATCTCTTCGTCTCTGTTCTCTTCCGTTCACTGGTACAATATCATCATATCTCTATTGCCACCCAACCATACAAATCTATCGTCCTTTCTCTCTACACACATACATATATATACTCTCTTTCAAATGCCACCACATCCGCGGATTCACGCGCACTCATCCCGTCGCCCCCAGAGTCATTACTCGACATCCGCCGCGTTCAGCCCCCAAAACGTGTTCTACGAGGTAGAGCCCCCCTATCCCCTCTAAAACAACTGGCCGTTAATCAGAAATCATCGTATCCACCACCGACCCCCCAGTGAGACCATCACAACTCTCTCAAAATCATGCTACTGCTGCTACTGATGGTGATGGTATATATGTATATATATATATTGTATAATATATAGTCATGTTACTATGTATATTCTGCTACAATACCACATTTTGTCCTGGATCCATAGCAAAACATATTACATTAACAATTATTTCACCGTCTGTATTGTTTATTACACAAAATATTATTACTATTATTTGCAATATGAAAAAAATAATAGTAGCAATTATTTATCAATAAATTGACTATTTAATTTTGCATTGGCATTTGGTATTCTTGCTTTTATCTTTATTGCACAAATGATTTTAGTTATGGGGGATAATATTTGTGTGAGTTCCAGTAGCTAAATGTAGATTATTGGTAAATTTATTCGTTGACGATTATTGACAATCAAAGTTGTTGATACCACCATGAAAGAGTTGACTGAATATAAAGCGATTATATAAAATAAATGTGCATGAATAATATAAACACAATACACAGACAAATATATATAAATTTATATAATATACCCAAGGGTAATTCGATTCGACACTGCTGATGGACAATGAACAATTGTTGCGACAATTATTTATCAAGTGAACACACAGAGATCTATCTGTGTTTTTGGATACATATCTATATATATATATATATATATATTTAGATGAGAGAGTGATTGATGACGAGGGAAGCGAGTTGATGCGCCGGAGAATCGTTAGCCCTATGGTCGAAACGATGCGTTATGGATTGAGTGTGCATGCGTATATATATATATTGTGCAATGCTTTTAAAATGCGTGTGTGCAATGGCAGAGTGAATGAATGGTGTATCATCGATCTTTCGCAGCGTGTTTCTGCAGGCATCATTTTACTTTCAGCATATAGGTATAGATAAACACACAACCGCCACTGTATTCCACATTCTCATATAAATAAATAAATAAATGAAAGTATAAGTGCAGCAATTAATTAATGTACAATGCACTTGTGGAATAATCTTTCTATCGAAATCCTTCACAATTATGGTAAAATTTTTGCTTTTAAATCCCAAAGCTGAAATCGTCAATTTAGTCGATTGGTCAAATGGCCCGTGGGTAAAATACGTAAGCCGATCACTAGATACATACATATATATATATATATTTGTGTTTGTGTGTGTGTGTGTGCATGTTCCATATATATTGTATATAATTCTCGTGCATTTCCATCAGCTATAGCTACCTAGTCGCGGTGTCTGTTTCGACAGTTTATTAATTTGATTGGTCCTGCGTCATCCAAAACAATTCGCTATTATTTATATATATATATATATATGTATATATATGTGTGTGTGTGTGTGGGTGCGGGTGTGGTGATATCCATTTGTTTTATGTATTGGTTTTGATATACATGATGGAATTCGAAACCGTCGTCCATCAAAGTAAAAGGCAAATGATCGTGTGTGTGTGTGTGTGAGTGTGCTTGCAACATTAATAGTTGATTCAATTTTTTATTTTTATTTTTTGTTCTATTTTCAATATATATATATACATATATATATATACACATGTTCTCTTTCACAATTTTTTTTATCTTGTTTTTTATATTTTTTTTTAATATCATTCGTCATTTTCATTCGGTTTATTTATTCATTTATATTCTCACAATTTGCCGGCGACTTCATTCACATAAAAGCCACGAATAAGAGGAATATACAGAGAAAAAAAAAAATATATAAATAAATAAATAAAATAAAACAAGTGAGAAAAAAAAATTGCACATAGAAAATCCATTTATATAAATGTTCCACATATATATATATATATATATATATTTATTTATTCTTACAACCTATTGCTCTATATCCAGCATTTCACCCCACCTCCCACCCCTATTATCACCCTCGTCTCCCTCTCTCTTCCTCTCATTCACTCACTGGCTCTGAAATCGCTCGCCGCAAGTATTAACGGATGGTTTTAAGTGGTTTTAGGATACGGTCGTGCTCAAATTCAACGACAACCCAGGGCGTGAACATATATATACATGTCTGTATATAGATAAGCGAACTATATATATATATATATATATGAAGAAAGTGTAGGGAATTGACGTGCACCGTCTCAATCTCACATAATATATGTCGCTTTATACACTTGCTTATATATACCAATGTGAACTGTATGCGCAATGGAGGATTGAACACGTCGAGTGTGGCCACATGACAATGACACAAATCTCAACTTGAGTGAGTGAGAAGTGAAGTCGAGAGGGGCAAGAAGGGGTGATGATGGCAATGGTGAATATATATATATATATATAATACAATATACAGGTATATATGACATATACGCGCGTGGCCCCGATTTTGTCGGTCGCTACTGCATCCAAAATACATAGATAGATATATATATATATATATATATATGCATGTATGTGGATATATGTATATCGTCTCGTTGGCTGTACCTGCATCAACATGGAATCATGAGTGTGCACGCGAGCCTGGGTTTGGTTCCCTGTCTCTGCAGATGACCGTTCCCATCATCGAGTATTAACCGCAGGTCCCGGGCACACGCGGAGAGAGAATGAGCAAGAGATAGAAGGACAGGAGTGAGAGAGAGAGAGTTGGATGGGCGAGAGAAGCATTATTAGCTCCCAAATGCGATGGACCCCAAACTAGCTATCTCTCAATATGCAACGCTATGTGTGGCAATGTCGTCTGTTCTATATTATATATATATGTATGTGTGTGTATCTGTGTGCATTTTGATCCCTCGCATTTCATCCTTGGACAATTTTACTACTGTTTCATCCTGTCGTTTTATTTTCTTCATGCATTTAAATTGATTTTTCTAATGCCGATTATATGCATCGGATTTGTGGTAGGTGATTTTTTTTTTTTTTTTTATTTCTTTAAAGTATCTTGAAATTTTTATTATTGAATTATTGTTTAATTGATGTTGTAAGTTGTTTATTACTCGTAAAAAGTTTATTGAGATTATTACATTGTAGGGTGGGTGGATGATTAATTTAATTCTCTTTTATTTAATGATGTTTTAATGTGATGTGAGTTAGAGTTCACTGTATATTTTGTATTATTTCGCTTTCGATTTTTCTTTTGAAGCTTTTTTTTCTTTCTCTCTTTTTTTTTTGCGATTCTCTCGGGAGAGTGGTGGATCTATATTATGCACACGGATAAAATGAGGTTGGGGGTATAAAAGGGACAAGAGGGTGGTTATGGGAGATGGGTGATGCCAGTTATCATGTTGACAGACGAACACAGCAGGGTGGATTGTTCGTGGGTAACAGTGTACGGTTGAGGAAAGTGCACAGGAGGGAGATAGTGAGTGAGAGAAAGACAGACAATTATAAATTGTTGACGTTCACCACTTTAACATTTTCATTGCAAATATATATATATATATATATATATGAATATAAAAAAACATCAGAACATGAACGATGAAATGGCAATCATGATAATGCGCCTAATTATCTAAAAATAAAATTGAAAGTTTTGCTATTTATTTTTTTTTTCGCGTAACATCTGACTATTAAATACTCTATCCATACAATATTTTTTCATTTTAATAATTTAAAATTACAATTGCCACATCAACTGTTACTGTATTTTTGTTTATATAAATGTACATATATATATGTAATAGAAATAATTACACGTGTTCTTAAGAAAAAATGTCGAGGAAAATCTGCAACAGACACAATTAAAGTGAATGTATTTTTCTTTCTTTAATTTTACCAAATTGCAATTGAATATTAAATATGAAATGCCACATTCTTTTTGCAATTATCCAGGTAAACTCTTGTCAAATCACTCCTCAAATATATATATATATATATATATATATAAACATACACATATATAGCTGTAAAACTTTCAAATACAAAAGCAATACTGTGAAATTTCATCAATGTAATAAAATTTAAATGCAATAAAATCGCCACAGTTAATTATTTATGTCAAATCAATTTTATCTATTTCAACACAACTCATTATAGAATTGTGAAGAGACAAAAAACAATTTAATGAACAACAATACAATTGGTATTATGCTTTTGTTTAAAGAGAAAATATTTTGCACAGATATATAAATAAATACGAAACTAATGAAGCTCTACAAAGGAGCAAAACTTGCATCAGGTTTAGTTCTTGCATTCACGTGACGGGAAAATAACGAAATAATAAAAATATATGTTAAAAATATAAAAGCGACTGCGAGCACAAGTGAGAGACATAAATATCTATACTCATATATATATATATATATATATATATATATGGGGAGAGAGTGAGTGAGAGATACAAAACGACTTGGGAGCGGCGAATATTACCAAATGCATATTAGCGAGCGACGGGCGCTCTTTAAGAGCGCGTAGTCAATCTCTCCGACGGACATTTATGGAGAGAGAATTAATATACCGGACCTTCAACCTCGAAACCTTCCACGGTGATATATGCACACAAGTGTTCCACCCGCTCACATAAACATATATGCATCCATATATATACACACACTGCTCTCATCTACTGATTTTCTATACTTCAAACACCTTTAGAAACTCTCTCTCATTCTTTGTCACAAAGTTGCAATTTTTTTTTTTCCTCCACATTTCACTCTTTCACACTTTTGTATATTTTTATTTTATTATTTTTTTTTCTTTCGATGTAATTCTGTGAACACACACTTTGGCTACTGCTCAGCCACAGTTTTTTCACTTTGAGTTTGGATTATTGTTCTAAAAAAACATCATCGAATAAAGTTAATTGTGATTGAATTATTGGATTTGACAAATGGCCATGTAGACAAAATTTTTTATATTTGATGAATTATTAAAAATAAGAATTACTCGATTAAAGTAGCAATTGGGCATTTTTCGGGATAATAAGTGAGTGAATTACTATGAAATATAATTTGTCATGTGTACATTGTATTTTAGTTTGATAGTGAATATGGTACAATGTGAAACCAAATGGAATTTTTATTGTTGTAAAACTTCATTCTTCCCTTCCCCTTATACCAACCACCACCACCACCACCACCACCACCATCATCTCCACCACCTTGGTGATTGATGACCCATTAGGTTGAGGCAATTACCATCCTCTTGCGGTGAGCCAACGAGAGGAGAGAATGGCACTGGCGACACCTGAATTGTTTTACAGACATCGTGTATTTTATTTTCTTTTTTATTTTGTTTATTATTATTATTATTACCCATTCTTTCATTTTTTTTTCTTTTTGCCTTCATCTTTTCATTTCACGGATGTTCATCTTGGTGACGTTAAACAAATTCTTCATAGTGCCATTTTGTATGTAATATGTGCCAACATATAATACAATAACAGAAACATTGTATTTAACTTGTACGCAATTGCTACAATGATTATTTTATGTTTTTTTTTTTTTTCATTATTAATACAAATTTCTATCTTCATTTTTTTTTTCCCTTCTCTTTATTTATTTATTTACTTATTCATTTTATTTTTTCATGGTATATATGTTGCAGGAAAGAGCTTTAGTATCACTATCACAGTGTCCACGACACCACCACAAGTTGCAACGTACACCAGAGCCATCAAAGTAACTGTAGACGGTCCAAGAGAACCCCGATCGAAAACAAGTGAGTTTATTTATCAACATTATCATCATTATAATTACGCAAAATATTATTTAATATAGTGGCAAATATTGTTAAATATAAAAATAAAAATAGTTAAATCACGGTTGGACGAAAAACTCGATGATAATTTAGGACAAAGTCACTATATGCATGTGGTAATGGCCAAGTCATTACAGAGCAGATGGCGCTCGATGATGCAGTGGCGGACGCGAGGCACGTGTGCGTGTTTCGTTTAGCTCGTGTTTTACGCGTGTACCACTATATATACCTCACACATCTGATTCCCCTCTAAACCCAAGCACACACACACACACACACACACACACACACACACATATATTTTGTTCAATGATGCTGTGCCCTTTTGAGTTCGCCTTTATGCATCGTGCAAAATTAACGTTCAAGCGCTTGCACATGTACACACGCCAACTACTTTATCAGGACCCACCGCATTTCTCCACTATTTTCAATGCTAAAATATATTCCAAGGGCTTTTGTACATTCACCATAGAGTATATGTATATATATATATATATATTATTTATAAATAAATACTTGTGATCGTTTGAAATATATGTAGGTATATTTTGCATAGAATGTCAGTCTATCATTTTTTTTTATATCCTTCGCTTGTCAATCATCCAAATAAATATTTCAGCAATTTCCCTGTATTGTGGCATCAAAATATTTTCTATCCATTCAATAAATATTTCATGTCAAAACCAGTAGTATTTTTTATTATTATTGTTGCAATGGTTGTCGTTCATGTTGAAAATGATTTGAATATTGCTCAGGAAAAAAAAAAAATATGGAAGTCAATCGCTATTTCAATAAAACAATTTTCTGCTTTTCTTTCCAACGTCTTTTCATAAAAATTAAATTTATTTCTCTGTTGTATGGAGAAATATGATCATTTTTATTTCAGAATAATTGAAATCATTAACTACTTTACAGCATCTATGATATTTGCAACGAAATATTTAAAAAAATTCGACAATAAATAAAATATATATTTTTTGGTTCCTGTCATATGCCAAGCGACACGAATTATTAACCGGAACATATTGCATACACATGGATACACATATATATATATATTATGTTTAGAGCAATTGAGGGTGATAGCGTGAGTCTCTCATATGTGAGCGTGTTGTTCTCATTATATATATATATATTTATTTGTAACGGCCATCGTCCAACAATGCGAATATAAGCCATATACATATATTTTTTCGGTTTTGAGCACACAAATATTGAGGAGAACTGGTTTCGTCTTGTCTCCGAACTGTCTCTAACAACTTTGAAACATGGGACAACACAACAACCGTCGCCTCTTCATTGTCTCCCAACAATATGCGACCTGCACACACATACATGTATAGACACAGCCACAACACACCTGCCACAGTATTGTCTAGTGACTCTGATAATTGAACTTTCTTATTTTTTTCATTCCCTAATTTTTGTTTTTTTTTTTTTCGTATTGTAACATATCGCCATTCAATTTTTCACTTCTGTTCTTGAACAATTGCATTTAAAATTGTCATTAGGTATATATATATATATGTATCTGTGTGTGTGTGTGTGTTTGTGCATGTTTTGTATCAAATTATCAGATATATATATGTATTAATTAATAATAAAATGAATTAAAAATTAAAAATTTGAGATGGGAAAAACTGGGAGGTAACGACCAATAAAACTTGCGAGAATGAAACAATATTATTTGTGTATATGTTTATGAGTGAAAAGGAAAGCCACGTTATATCCGGTTTCCAGGGTCGCCATACTTTTGATTAGATAAGGATATATATCGTCTGTAACAAACACTAATTCATATATACATATAAATATATATATATATATTCATATGTTCTCTGTCGTTAATTATTCGAAACGAAAAACTATTACCACAAATACATTAGTCGAGTTTATATTACCTGAATTAAATTAAATATGGAATATAATAATACTCGGGCAATTTATCCCCATCGGTTATTCTATAAAATAAAAAAAAAATAACCAAACCAAACAAGATACTCAATTAAATAAATATGTTGTATCATCATATAATTATACTTTTATATGCATGATGAGTTTTAATTAAATGCACAAACACGAGAAGCTCCAAAGTCACCCCAAACACAATTATTACAATTTTTCATAAACAAATAATTTATCATGTTACAATAAAACATTTTTATTCTTTCATTTCGCCATTCAAACTTATCTTTATCATATATGAAAAGCAATTAATTACCCAGTACCCATTGTACGACATAAATACACACACAAACAAATATATATATATTCATATATCTGTAGTCAATTCGATCGAAATTCTGATGGCTTTGCAGATCAACCGGTGAATTTCTGGAATGCTATTGAACCCATCACCCACAACGCGCTCTCACACACACACACACACACATATATATATATATATATGTATATATATATATATTCGGCGGTTGTGAGATTCTTAATTATCCTCGACTCTACACACAGAGTTTAATTACATCACAATATATACAGTTTAATTACCGAGATATTCACAGCCGTGTCCACATCATCATCATCATCATCATTAACAATATGATTTCATAAATCAATATTCACTTTATATATATACATTCACACATGTATAAATAATCAATTGATAAGCAATATTAATGAAGTACAATTGTGTACGTTTAATGGATGTTGCAGGGCAGCAACATCAACAATTCCGTGCACTTGGTCTTGGACAACGGCCATTTTTAGATACACCAACGTCATTTACATCGCATTTACGTGAACTCGAATCGTATCGTCGCAACAAACACCATCATCATCATCACCATCATCACCATCAAAATACAAATATTCACAATCAACATACAAACAATGGAAATAGTAATAGCAACAACAATAATAATAATAGCAATACCAACAATAATAATAACAATAGTGGTTGTGTAAATCCAAATAATGGAAATCCAAGTGATTCACCAAATGCTACGTCACATCTTGGCGGTACTACAAGTGCTTCGGCTCATCAGGATTGTTACAAGCACAGTCCAC
>CAJUYH010010553.1:0-12091 GCA_910591685.1 Galerucella tenella
AAACACTTTTTGTTGGTCACACTGACCTTAAACTGAACTCCTCTATTGATCTAATATATCTACCGATGAAAACCTGAACAATTTGTCAGGAATATAACTGACTGGATGCCAATATGGCATAAAAAAACAGGAAGAACAAGGAAAAGATGTTATAGAGGAAGAGGTTACGATATAGGATTTTTACGATAAAAAGACGATGATATCATTTCAATTACTTTCCTGCTTATCAGAATAATTTACCAACCGTAATAGTTAGGCAGTAAAGTGATTCTTTATCGGACGAGTCTGAAATTATGAGACGAGCGAAGCGAGTCGAATAACAGGCGAGTCCGATAAAGACACTTTACTGATGTGGTGCATACAAAATTTTATCGCCAACTGCTCAGAATTCAGAATATAAGAAACTGAGGTATATTTAATTGTATTTTATTATGACAAAGTATACAGCACATATAGACCAAATCTACTTATCATTTGTTATATTTAAATTGAAGGTACACCCTGAAGCATTATGAAAGTTAATTCCTTAAGTCAAAGGAGTACCAACAATAATTTGTTATAAATAAATCACAAGAAACCCATCATGGAGCCGTAATAGGGAGGAGCGTGATACTGACAGATGATGACTTTCGAGTAATGTCAAAGTCAAAATACTTTACCTGCCACATAATGTCACTTTACCTGCCGCAAATGCGCAATGCAACATCATCGTCTTTTTATCGTAAACTACTTACCTATACATTTTTTATTTAACCAATGTATTTTTTCTATTGGTGCTCCACTGGAATATAATGAAGGATAAAAAGGATAATTATAATGTAATGTGCGGACAAAAGAAATATCTACTGTTTATAGCTACTCGCATTATATTCGATATAAAGATCGTTCACTTTGTTTCTCGTTAATTAATTCGACTTTCTATAAATATGTGAAATAAATATCGTATCGATAAAGATATCAAATTACTGATATTTTATAAATAAAAGTTTATAAAAGAAATCGTTCTCATTACAACAATTTCCTTGATTAAATCTATAGTGATTGTCTTTATAGACATAATATATAGATTTCTTTTATATAAGTATATAGATAATACTTTTAATTATTTAAACTTTCAGTAAGTTATCATGAAGTACGAGGAGTGACAAAAATGTATATAGATTACAAAATCTCCTTTCAAATTAGACTCACATACTTAGACTTAGAATCAAAATCCCTGTCCGCATGTCCACATCCATCTTTAGTCGACTTAGGTCCATTTGCACCGGTTACACTTAAACGTAAGTGTCACTCAAATCCACTAAGTGTCACTTAGTTGTTCGCACCGTATTTAAAGGCACCCTTAACACGACGTTGAGGATACCTTAACTTAGCTCGGAATATAGTATTATAATTATAATAAGTATTTTTTCTTCTCGTGGAATAAATTTCACAACACGTGAAAAATCATTAGGTATTATTAGATATTATTAGCAAGTATAGAAATGAAATAGAAAATAAACAATTTCAATTTATCCAAGAAAATTGAGAGCAGTTTCCTTCGTCATTCTAAATCTAAGAAAAAACGTCTAAGGATGGAATGTATTAAAATAATCGTTCCTTATATACAGGGTGTCTCATTATATTCTGACTGTTTTCAAGAGCTTATATCTTCGAAACGGTTCTAGATAATAAGATAAGGTTTCCACAGTTAGCTTTAAAATTACCGTGAGTTTTGTTGTGACACATAAATGACGTACTTCCGGTTTACCCGCTAGAAAAGTGGCGTATTTTCAGAATACAGTAGATGTAATTTTTTAAATGGGACACCCTGTATATTTAGCAATTTATTGAAAGATGCATATTTTTGCTTTATAACGGTACTTTAAAGTTTAAAATCGGTACACAGAAAGCGAAGTTAGATAACTTTAACTAGGATACTGTAATGATTTAGATATACACTTGGAACTTTATTGGCTAAAGTGAACTGTAAAAAACAAATAGAAACATGTTTCAGGGCACTCTAAAACAAATGTTCGATGTGTCTTCCTTCTTGGTCTATACATTTGTGGAATCGAACCAAGTTGTCAAATGCTGCTGTCAGCAGTTCAAGAGGAATATTTTCCATTACCAGCCGTATGTTATTTTTTAATTCCTCAATAGTAGCAGGCATCGGGTTGTAGACTCTATCTTTCAAAAATCCCCATACAAAAAAATCTGGAACAGTCAGGTCTGGAGAATTTGGAGGCCATTCTATTGGACCAGTCCTACCAATCCGATTATTTCCAAATTGTTGGTTAACAGATTCTCTTGCTATGTTGGAATAATGGGGTGAAGCCCCGTCTTGTTGAAAGCAAACATTTTGGTTCAAAATACCATCTTGTTCTAACTGGTTCTAACACAATGTGACGTTCTGTCAATGATCGCAATATTTTTGTGATGTGACATATTAACGCCTCTTTGATTATTTATTTATTAATAAGATATCTGAATCATTACAGTATCCCAGTTAAAGTTATCTAACTTCGCTTTCTGTGCACTGATTTTAAACTTTAAGGTACCGATAAAAAGTAAAAATATGCGTCTTTCAAGAAATTGCTTAATATACAGGGCGTCCCATTTAAAATATTACATCTACTGTATTCTGAAAATACGCCACATTTCTAGCGGGTAAACCGGAAGTACGCCATTTATATAAATGTGTCACAACAAAACTCACGGTAATTTCAAACCTAACTGTGGAAACCGCATCTTATTATCTAGAACCGTTTCGAAGATATAAGCTCTCGAAAACAGTCGGAATATAATGAGACACCCAGTATAACTGTCTGGATATGCCGTATTCAATTATATCAATTATTTCTAAATCTTCATCTTCTAGCATTTCCATTTCGATAACACAAATTACAAAAAATACAAAGATCTACCATCTACCAAAACACAATTTACTCAAATCTAAACTGTCATGAATCAACTTCAAAATTAGTATTTCGAAGTTAAGTGTACTTTAAGCCGATGATATTCCGAGCTTAGTTAAGGTACCCTTAACGTCGCGTTAAGGATGCCTTTAAATACGGTGCGAACGACTAAGTGACAGTGGATTTAAGTGACACGTGTAACGTGTAACCGGTGCGAATGGCCCTTATTAATTCTAAACTAAATCGCCACAAAGGTAAGACTAGGCATCACGCCCGGTAATAAACGAACGAAATTCAGTCACTATGAGCTGCTACCAGCAGCCAAAAGTGAATAATCGAAAACACCTAATATCAGGTAACGAATTTTAGAGTGATCCATCGTTTCTCAATTCTGCTTAATGTCTAATCATGATATAACAACATAACCTAATTTTATTAGATTTATGATTAATAATAATCATTTATTCCTTTTTAATTCTAATCTAGTTTAATATTTCTTGCTGGTTTTCGTTTACTTTGAGGATATAATTGTCTAAAATATCTCCAAACACAAATTATTCCGTGTTTCAATAAAATAATATTTGACATGAATGACAATTGAGCGGTAGCGTAGGGTATTCCAATTCTGTCACTAGTTAAGGTACACTAAAATTATTTGCACTGAAAAGTTTGTCAGCTTCTCCATGGATAATTCTAAATTTCATTACCTGTACTTACAGCTTCATCTAGGTACTACTCATAAAAATAATATCCCATTCTTTACAGATTCACATACACATTCACAGTACTATTTTGAATTGTAAGCAAATGCAGCTATTACTTCTTAGATGGCGCCACTTTAACCTGTACTACTTTATGGAACTATAAAAAGGCAATACTCCAATTTTTTATTAAATTGTTTTTGGGCTGGTCAGTAGAATCAAAATTTAGTAAATATATCCTAGTTTTATTTTAAATGTCATATAAAATATGATATGGTACTATTTCACAGCTAACTATCATTTGTAAAGTACTTATTATGTTGATAAATTAGGAAAGCCATAGATGGCGCTAGCTGCCAATATTTAAACATTTATGTTTCTACTGTCTTATTATTGTGGTTCTATGAGCTAGTGCCCTCTATTATTGGTATTCAGTATTTAATTGAAACTCTTTTTTTAAAGAAATTACAGGCATTTTCGTTTGTCTTTCACTTGTTATCTCTCCTCTTTTTGTAATGCTTTTAAATATAGACACGTCTTAAATAGTCATTCATGATACAAGTGCGTAAAGTTATACTTTTGCGCACTAGCTGCGAAAATGCAAGGCACGAGTGTAGCGAGTGCCTTTTTTTTTAACGGGTGCGCAAAGGTACTTCACGCACAAGTGTCATACAAAACTTTATCCACGACCATATGAAGAAAAAATAAAAAAATGTGCTCTGAAGGGGTTAAAACAACAGCTGACAGCACAAACGTTTATACAACAAACAATTTTAGTCAAGGCAATTGGATAATCACGTAGCCAAAAAAGAGTGTTGAAATGAAAACTTCATTTAAAAAGCATTAGTCGTTTACGCACGCTTTTTAACGTATGTATATAATGTATGATTTCACACATTTTTTTGGTTCGTAAATGCCTAATTTTAAAGTTGGTCGCAGATAAAGGTATTAAAAGGTTTCCTAGAGCCTCAAAACCTTTCATGCCCCAGCATCTTACCAGCTTAGTACCTGAAATAGAAATAAAAATAAAAAACCATTTTGTTTTTTTGTCTTTTTATTAAATTCTATTTTTCTAAAACAATTTTTCAATTAACAACAAATTACATTAAAATTTTTATTTGTTTCTAAAGCTTGGAGTTGTAATGACAATAAAAACCGTAATGGATTTTGCAATATAATAATAATAAAAAATATGGATAATTAACATTTAGATATTAGCTTAAATGAACTGATATGAAAAAACTTGCTACATAAAATAGAAAGTTTCAATCATTAAATTTCCTAAACTACATATTATGTGTCAAGGAGCAGAGATAAAAATATGTAAGGAGCATCTTCAATCTAATCACTGGCAGCACGACTTCTCTTTCCTTGTTTCGCCTGGTGAATAATATTGCGATGGCGATTCGGAATTTATAGAATCTCTTTTTAGTACTTTATACACATCGAATGAGGTTAACAATTTAATACTTTTCAGATTTTTTTCAAATTCAAGTGATATATTGCAAAAGCCATTTTACAAGCGTCTCTATTACCATCATCTAAATAGGTCCTGGAACTAGAGTTTGAAGTACCTTGCAAAATATATTCGTTAAACTGTGATTCACAGGACCAATAGCTCAAAGTTAATGGCACCTAGACATAAAAATATTATAAATCTTAAATTACTTATAAATAAATTAGTTTGTTACATCACAATTTTGTTTCATTAATTTTTCTTTGTTTCACAAATTACAGCAAATGAAAACTAAGCTTGACTGGACTGATATTATCCTTTATTCAATGCTTAGACTTCCGTTTAAATCCAATGAGAAACATTTAAGAGAGCAAAAAGTTGAATTATTGTTATTTCTAACATCACTTTTGAGATATAAAGTCCATTTTCTACGGTGCGAATGACGCTGCCACTCGAAAAAGTTGCATGTAACCTGGCGTTTTTTTTCGTTGGGCGCGTCGGTCTCATGCTGATTGTACTTTTTATCGCAGCGATTTGTCCCAGCAACAAGTCGCTGGTCGCTGCGATTTGACGCAACGTGGAAAATGAACTTTAGACATCTTTCATATAAAATATAACTTTAGTAAAATATCCATCTCCATTTTTGAAAGTCCAATGTCAAAATCTCGAATATCACTTTTGGCACTAAATTGGCAAGGATCGCATAATATGCAGGATTAGTCTAAAGTATGGAAACATCGAGTACTCTCAATAAGGTCTAGGATCATACGGAGTCGATTTAAATCCTACATATCGATTATTTTTTCTATGCTGGAATCCTTTACCAGGAGCTGTATTGTAATAAATCACTCTTCTAATACCAAAAGGATCAATATACCCAAAACTACCAGACCTCTTATCCCCTGGTTCAGTTTGTTCTTCATGGTAAGCTCTTGGAATGTAATATCTAAACCCGTCGTTAGTAACAGAAACACCGTCATATGTAGAGTATTTATTATCAGATCCTACGAAAGGTCTTCCATTTCTATCCAAAGGATAAGTTGGACCGTTCCTAAACCTATAAGTATCTTTAACTTGACGAACATATGGATTGTACTCAACAGAATTTGAATCAACCTCCTGCGAACCACCAAAATCAGCTGGAGAATACGTGGAGGAAATTGGGGAATAGAAACTACGTTCTGTACTTTCAACATAAGGTGAAGGAGTTGATTGATAGTATTGTTCTCCGATAGATACAGAGCTTGGCGTGGACTGGATATTATTTTCATTTAAGAAGCTAAAGTTGTGAGGAACATATCCGTAATTTGTTCTAGCAAAGCTAGGAGGTGTGATATCTACAATAGGCTCTCCCGTTGGAGAAGCCGTTTTTAAACTCAGATCCAAGTCAAAATAGTTTCCGTTTGGTGTGTAACTAGTTGAAGAAATAGAAGCAGGAGTGTAGGAAGGTACTGGTGACGGTGTACTACTAGGAACATAATTAGATGTAGGGGCAGAAGTACTTGTAGGAATAAAAGATACACTGTTATAAGGTACCGTTACAACAGGTCTTCGATTTGGTGTTACCAGCGTACCAGCAGCAGCGGGATATTTTTTCGCTGATTTTATAGCATCTCCGACATTTGTGCTTGTTCCGACGAAAATATTCTTAGTTTTTAAAATCCTGTAACCTTCATTGTCAGCTATGTAATCGCGTTGTCGCAGCATTCCTGAAAAAAAATAATTTTTAGTACAGTAATAGTGTGTTAAATGATTCACCTACCATCTGCATCGATCCAGGCGTAGGTGCCAACAACGGTGCCATCTTCAAGTCGTTTTTCTTTTCGGTACTGACCACTGTCAGTTTGGTATCGAAAAAATCGTTCGGGTCCTTCGTCGGTTTGGATGTGGTATTGGTGCGGAGAGGGAGTCTCCCATGTTGGTGCTGATGATATAAGTGTTGAATATACTACCTGGAAAGAGAAATAGCAGACATTAAAAAGACTGGGAGACAAAGAAAAAGGTTCCAGACAACAAGTTTGGTTGTGTTTACGAGTATATTTGGAATATTTAATCCTAAAAAATTAATAGGCTGGTTGTCAGACATTTGGTGATCTTCCTTGGTGACTTGGAGCCCTTGGAATATTGTTGCCTGGACACTGTACCTTGAGGAATCATCTGCACAGGATGGGCAAAGTTAGTGAACCTCTATTTGCAGAAAATCTGAACTTTGCGATGAAACGCTTCTGTGAGAACTTACAAGGACTTAGACGGAAGCACTTTGGAGTGGAGATAGCACAACCATCACAACTACTGAAGATCCCTCCAAATATATGGAAGACACGAAGATTCTGGAATCGAAGTAGATAGATAACGTGGGTGATGGTACAAAGAATCAGATCAGAATGAATGTAAATGGAGTAACAGTAAAGTTTTCCAATGGAAAATGGAAATAGTTTCAATTGAAATAATCACCTAGCATGTTTCAGAGTGTGATTTTGGGCCGCTCTTAGTTTGCCACTTTTGGATTAGAAAGTTATAGCGATAAGTTGTTCTATTCGTCGGACATTTCAGCATTACTCAAATAGTATTTTTGGACGAGATATTTGTGGAAGGTAATGTGACAAAATATTCATGTCGGGATGGTGAAAAACAGGTTTGTTCCCGTGTCTCCAGTAGTGTTAGCAAAATTCGTCTTGCTCTTGATCCAAGTACGTGGACTTAAGCATAATAATTCTTCTTACTTTTCACTGAACATATGGCCTTGTAAAATTAATAGACATAAGCTTTGAGACGATTCCAAAGAAAATTCAGCTTAATGAATATGTTCATTATTTTGATTAAAATTATTGAATCTGACTTTCATTGACTTTATTCCGAGGTAATGATGGTGATTGATATTTACACGGAATATTAAACAAACCACCGTTTTTAATTAGATTTATTAGTATAATTACAAGCGTGAAATATACATAAGAAAATAAATTGAATAATTGAAGATTGTTTTTAAATTAAATCTGTTACAGAATTACAGGACATGTTTTGTCTCCAAAGTTGGGGTAGAAGCTAAGTTCTTGTAGTGTTTGCGGGGTGTTTCATGGGAATTTAAGGCTCATCTTTATAAGTAGCTGGTCTCAAGCATGCTCGATGTTATTAAGATCGGGCGATAGAATGTGCAATGCCCAATGCGGTATTAGATATTTACGTAATTAGTTATGAAAAGAGCGATATTGTTCAACAAGCGTAATATTTGCCAAAACGAGCGCTAGCGAGTTCTGCAAATTACGCGTGTTGAACAATGTCGCTCTCTTCATAACGTGTTTACGTACAACGTTTTATCTAATACCGCGTTTTCATAATATTCAATAAAATCTTCAATTACAATGATAATATTGAAGTGGAATCAGATGGTGTTAGAAGTATACACTATGATGTATTCACCCAGAAAATTGACTTACTTTAAATAACTGTGTCCTGAATAATGTTTTCAATGTTTATAAATCTCAAAATACTATTGAATTAAAATAATGGGTTAATTGTACAGTTTAAATAATGAAATAATTGTCAGTTTTGACAGTACCTACCTAATTAATAAATTATTCCTTGAAACTCATGTGGTATCTCTATGTTGAAACATAAACAGTTACGTAAAGTTTTTACATAACTACTTTTCATAACTGATATATGAAGGTTATGAAAAATGTGACGTTACCTAACGTCAAGGAGTGACGTAAAGTGTCACATTTGATAGCGGAATTAGATAAAAAAAATAACAAATTTTAGAAAATAAAAAAATTTAAATTATCGCAGCTTTGCTTGAAGAATAGTATATTCTTCAACGAGTGAAGAATGATGACTATTATTCACGCGGATGAAGTTTCACGAACGAGGGAGCGCAGCGAGTGAGTTTTGGAATCATCCAAGTGAATAATAGCCATTCTACACAAGTAAAAGACTATACTTTCTCCACGACTAAAAAGAAAAAACTTCCAGGATAGTGCCACTTTTCCTCCCGCAGGATGTAGTTTACTGGCCGACGCGAAGCGGAGGGCAGTAAACATCCAAGGGAGGAAAAGGCACTTCACTCCCATGTGATACATATGATTTTTCCTCCTACCCACCTTTTTTTGAAAATTTATTTACGACACAAATAGGTAACGAATATAATCAAGAACACAAGAATTATTTATTAAACAAATTTATCAATATATGTTATACTATTAAGTACATAGTATTGTTTAACTAGAATTTTAAAATTATTTATGTTAATATTGAATGTGCAGTTTTGAGCAGCACTTATATGAACACCATTGGAAGAAGATAGGGTTTGAACAGGAGCTTTAGTATTTGGAATATTCTCGCTTAGCACATTGTAATGGTGGTAACTTCAAGAAGTGCTTGGCTGATTTTGATCAAGTTCAGGTTCTACATTATTTCCCATAATTTGATCAGAAATTTTTCTTTTTTTTGTGTAAGATTCTTCTACATAACCTTCTGCGATATTGGTTGATTTCCAACCGCCATGCTGCTTTAGAGCTGAAATATCCCCACCAGCGTTTACTAACAGAGTTGCTGAAGTTCTTCTGAAACTGTGCCCTGTGTAATGTTTGGTATTTGGAAGATTGAGATATTCTGCAATTTTTTGTGGTATTTTGGATATACTATTTTTGCCAACCACTTGATTTATACATTTGTCTGCTTTAAAGCATACCAACAATCGTTTATGCTCAGTTTTAGGACGTAGACAGATATACTTTTTAACGATTTGAACAAAAGAAATAAAAAACTTTATCTAATTCCGCTATCAAATGTGACACTTTACGTCACTCCTTGACGTTAGATAACGTAACATTTTTCATAACCTTCATATATCAGTTATGAAAAGTAGTTATGTAAAAACTTTACGTAACTGTTTATGTTTAAACATAGAGATACCACATGAGTTTCAAAGAATAATTTATTAATTAGGTAGGTACTGTCAAAACTGACAATTATTTCATTATTTAAACTGTACAATTAACCCATTATTTTAATTCAATAGTATTTTGAGATTTATAAACATTGAAAACATTATTCAGGACACAGTTATTTAAAGTAAGTCAATTTTCTGGGTGGATACATCATAGTAACAATACTTCTAACACCATTTGATTCCACTTCAATATTATCATTCTAATTGAAGATTTTATTGAATATTATGAAAGCGCGGAATTAGATAAAACGTTGTACGTAAACACGTTATGAAGAGAGCGACATTGTTCAACACGCGTAATTTGCAGAACTCGCTAGCGCTCGTTTTTTCAAATATTACGCTTGTTGGACAAAATCGCTCTTTTCATAACTAATTACGTAAATATCTATTATTGTGGTTTGATTCCCATCAATTCATTCATATTTCTTTTAAAATAGTCTTTTATCTTAATTTTTTTTATAATGGAACCTTAGGGGGTCTTGAATGATCTCTGAAGTTTTTTTTAATATCTTTCTTGCGTTTTGATAAAAAATTGATTTGTTTATTTTTTATGTTATTATTATGTATTTGTACAGGAATCCCTATGTCGCATTTTATAAATAATACAGTGTATAATAATGTACACTCATCAAATACATGAATATTTACCAAAATAAAAAACAATAATAACTCTCAAATTTCATTTTATTCATTAACAACTTACAAAAATGAATCCCCTCAAAACTATCAATTGATACAACACAAGAAAACTAAACTAAAACACTTATTTTGTCATCTTCTAAGAGAAATATTTGATACGTTTTATCTCAAAAATAATCCAAACACATCAAATTCTATTAATGAATCTGAATTTCAAAGGTTTCGTAGGAGACGCCATCAACTCATGGGAGCTCTTCATATCACCATAGTTATACTCGATCCTAAATTTCCTGCAAACCTTCAAAATCAACGAAGCAATTTCATTTTCCGCCATTTCTCGAGCAAAACAATTTCTAGGTCCATAACCAAACGGCATCGAAGCAAAAGTTTGGTGTTCGTTGCCGAAACCACCCGTCTCATCACCGAACCATCTTTCCGGCTTGAACTTGGAGGCGTCTTCAAAGTACTCTTCGCGCATGTTGTTCAAATGAGTAGCGTAAAGAACGTGAGTACCTTTAGGAATGCGGTAATGATGGATAATTACATCGTTGCTCAATACTCTGCTCAAAATTGGGATGGGTGGGTCCAATCTCAAGGTTTCTTTCATGCAAGCTTGAAGGTACTTCAGATTCTTCAAACCATTAACGGTGATCTATGGAAAATAGTATTTAAAAATAATAAATATAGTCAAAAGCGCTTTTATCGTGCGGATTCAAAGGTCACTAACCATATGTATCAAATCAGAAGACACAGAGGTTACCAAAATGTGAGATTACATTCTCGAAATAATCTATCAGATTAAAAGGCCCGGTCTTTCCAAGTACGAATAAAATGGCCAATAACTAACTGGAAAATAAATTCATTAGGAAGTCTTATTCAACAAATAAAGTGTAAATGTCTTTCAAACTGTCTTTAACCATTGATTTATTATTCGGTGTATAAACCTAACAAAGATAATTATTTCAACGTTGGCTGCAATGAAATTACAATAACTGACTTCATAATATGTGTAGAGAAAGATAGTTTCATAGTTTTATTCACAACCCGAACAATTTTATTTCGAACTTATACCTCCTAATAACTTAACTGTAGGATAATGCCTTATATTCTATCCAATATTGGAAAGACGAATCTAGTGCTTATTTGATAAATATATATTATTCACAACTTTATTCAGACTTGGAAAGACCGGGCCTAAGTACCATTTTTCTTTCTTGAGGATACAAAATACCGGTAAATTGCTTCTTATTATTCATATTGTCACTATGAATTGTCATAGTGACATAACTGACATATAAATGAAAACTTCGCTGGCGAAAGACTGTTTAGAATCGCTAAAAACCAAATAGAGGAGAGGAACTCCCCCTTTTTTTTCCACATACCTCGTTCTAGTCGCTGAAAACAGTCTATCTTTATATTTTCGAGGGTGCTGAACACGAATATGACA
>CAJUYH010010554.1:0-12090 GCA_910591685.1 Galerucella tenella
CAAGAAACGTGTTATTAAGAAACATAAGGATGGAAAACAAGAAAAGATAGAAATTGTAACTGTCGAAGAAGAAGGTAAGGAACCAGAAACAACAGTTACCGTAGAAGAAGAACTGGAAGTTCCAGATGGGTCTATAACAAAACAATCAGAAGGAGACAAAAAGAGAAAGCAAATAAAGAAACGTGTTACGAAAAAACAAAAAGACGAAAAACCTGGAGAGGAAGAAGGTGGTGTAGAAGCAGAAAATCTAGAACAATTGGGAACGCAGGATGAAATTGCTGTGAAAAAACCCAAACTCAGAAAGGAGGTGTCTGTCCTCATGCCAATAGAACAGAAAGAAATCAAACCACAAAAAGTGCAAATGGTTGATAGCAAGGATGCTCCACTATTTTCAACAATAAAACTAAAGAAGCTTAAATCCGTCCAAAAGAAACAAGACAAAGCGAAACTTCCCAAATTTTTATTGAAAAGTCGAATTACATTTGTCGATTTCCCTTCAAAAGAGGAGGAAGAACAGTTACCACGTATATCTATTCTAGAGCCTGTCTACAGAGAAAATGGAATTTTATCACGAAATGTTAAGGAAGCTGAGGTTGTGAAGAAGCCTAAAAGAAGGAGGTTAAGGGACAAAGATTATGACGCAGCTACATTGGAGAATCTGGATTTGGAGATTGATGATCTCAAGAAAGCTGAACTCGAAAAATTGGATGAATTATACAAGCATGAAAGGAAACCTAAGAAAAAACCAGTTCCTGATGAAGAGCCTAAAAAACTTATAATTAAAAAAGGAAAGATTCCACTCGAAGAAGAAGAGTTGGAAGAAGTTAAATTAAAACCAATTACGGGTAAAAAAGTGGAAAAAACTACCTATGAAGTAGAAGAAGAAAAAATGCCAAGACCACTTACAGCAAAAACGGTAGAAGGTGATGATGACGTCGACATACTTAAATTCCAGGTAAATAAGTTCGGAAGAGAAAAATCTGAAGAATCAGAACCGGATAATGAATCTATTGATGAGAAAACTCAGAGGCCACCAAAAGAAGATCGTAAAAAAATACTCAGGAAGAAGAAACCAAAAGAAAAACCAGAGACAGATAAAATCACCATAGTTAAGGGCGTACCGAAACCACAAGATAAGCCAGATTTTGACGATTTAACATTGAAATACAAACAGAAGCCCAAACCAGAAGATGCTCCCGATAATATTACGCTAAAACCTTTCAAAAAGGAAGGAACTTTGGATATTCTGAAACCAGAATACGTTGATGTATTCAAGCCATCTCAATATGTATTAGAGTACATTCCTGATGATCAAATATTGGAGACTGTGAACCCTGAGGGAACAAAACGGAAAAAAGTGATAAAAAGACGGATAATTAAAAAGCCCAAAGGAGATAATCAAGAAATAACTGAGATTGTGACGATAGAGGAGGAAGGAAAGGAGCCGTTGATGACAGTAACCGTTGAAGAAAAAAAACTTCTGGAAGAATCTACGCTCGAACAACCGACTTATGTTGTTGAAGAGCTTCCTGAAGAAGTTCAAGTGACTGAAGTAATCACTGGAGAAGGTGACAAAGAGAAAAAGGTTATCAAAAAGCGTGTCATCAAAAAAGATAAAGATGGAAAACAAGAAAAGACAGAGATTGTAACAGTCGAAGAAGAAGGTAAGAAACCAGAAACAACAGTTACTGTAGAAGAATTGGAAGCTCCAGAGGAATCTGTGCCCGAACAACCAACTTATGTTGTTGAAGAACTTCCTGAAGAAGTTGAAATAACTGAAGTAATCAATACAGAAGGTGACAAAAAGAAAAGGGTCATCAAGAAACGTGTTATTAAGAAACATAAGGATGGAATACAAGAAAAGACAGAAATTGTAACAGTCGAAGAAGAAGGTAAGAAACCAGAAACAACAGTTACTGTAGAAGAATTGGAAGCTCCAGAGGAATCTGTGCCCGAACAACCAACTTATGTTGTTGAAGAACTTCCTGAAGAAGTTCAAATAACTGAAGTAATCAATACAGAAGGTGACAAAAAGAAAAGGGTCATCAAGAAACGTGTTATTAAGAAACATAAGGATGGAAAACAAGAAAAGACAGAAATTGTAACAGTCGAAGAAGAAGGTAAGAAACCAGAAACAACAGTTACTGTAGAAGAATTGGAAGCTCCAGAGGAGAAAATTCTGTTTGTTCCGACCTTACACGAAGCGAAAAGTGATTTTACAGATGAGGAAATTTTGAATATTCTTAAAATAGAACTTATTAAAAAACACCTATCTCATCCTCTGCCACAAATGCCTTTAGAGCTTAACGTCTCACTTGGGAAATGTACTGTAGTGTTCGAATATCCTGAAGAGATCATAACGCGAATTACAGAAGAAGGTGAAAAAGAAATTATAAAAAGAAGACCTTTAAAGAAAATAAAGGGACGCAAACAAGAAATAATAGAGATTTTCACTGAAGATAAGGAGGATGTAGAACCTGAAAGAACGGTACTAATCACAGAAGGACCCAAAAAAGAAGAAACGCGTCATCCAGTAGCCGCCCTCATCGAGCTACCAGAAGATATCAGAGTTACTGAAATCATATCTCCGAAAAAGCAACCTTCCAAGAAAATCACTAAAAAGAGAACGCTGCTTAAAAAACTAGGCCCTAAAATAGAAGCCACCGAAATTGTTACAATATTAGAAGACAACAAAGAACCTCAGCAAAGCGTTTATATCCATGAATATACCGAAGTAACTACCTCTTTAGAACCTGAACTATTAGTTCAAGAATCTATAACACCAAAAATTACACCTCTCACTCCAAAAACTATTACTGAAGTTTACACATCTGAAAATACACAGGATGTAGGACTAGGTAAGCTTAAATTCAATTTTAATTCAAAAGAACAAATTGTGGTTCGGTCAAAATGCTGAAATTATCATTAAAAAATTTAGCAGATTTTTGGTTTTATTTGAAACTGTATAAAAAAAGATATAAATTGCTGGATATTAACAATTTTGACCACAAACCACTACTAGTTCTTGTTTAAACATAAATTAAGGAGTTTTTAATATTTTAGCAGTTCCAACAACTGTTGAATCAGAAAAAGCTCGAGTAGTACAGGAAGTTCGAGAATCTGTTGTCATAGAAACCGTACAGACTCAAAAACCAATTGAAAAAATTCCTGAAATACAACAACCAACAGAAGGTGAGTTATTAGCATTTCAAATGAATTTTCAAAAATTAGGCTTATTTAAAATTTATTCATAATATTTTTTCGAAACAGTTACAGAACAAATTGAAAATGAAGAACCAGTAGAAACATTCGAAGAAGAGACTCCAAAGAAACGGGTTGTGAAAAAGAAGATAGTCAAGAAACCAAAAAGCGACATACACGGAACTACTGAAATTCTTTTTGTAGAAGAGGTAGAAGAAGCGGAACCGCAAGAATCTTTGGTAATCAATGAAGACGAGAAAGTTGTAGAAGAAATTACGTACTTGGAAGAATTTCCAGAAGAAGTTAAGATACTGGAAACAGTTGAAGAAGGAAAGGTGAAGAAAACAAAAGTTAGCAAACGTATTATCAAAAAACAAAAAGGTAAAAAGCAAGAAACGACAGAAATATTAACCGTTGAAGAAGATGGAAAGAAACTAGAACCTACAGTTACCATAACAGAAATTGATCTAGACGAAGAGGAATTACCCAAGTTATTACCAACAACAAAAGAAGCAACTATCGTGGAAGAATTACCAGAAGTGATAACCGTTACCGAAGTACATACCGATGAAGGTCCAAAGAAAAAGATCATCAAGAAGAAAGTTTTAAGAAAACAAAAAGGTGATAAAAGAGAATTTACTGAAATCATTACTGTGGAAGAAGAAGGTAAAGAACCACAAACAACAGTTGTAATTAACGATGAAGAAATAGAACCAATTATTGAAGAGCTACCTGAAGAAATTACAGTTACCGAAACTATAGAAGATGGAGTTCCAAAGAAAATAATTACTAAGAAACGTACAATAAAGAAACAGAAGGGTGCTAAACAAGAAGTAACAGAAATATTAACTGTTACAGAAGATGATAAACAGCCTGAGACGAGTATAACCATTGTGGAAATAACAGAACCACAAGAAGAAATAATTGAAGAAGTTCCAGAAGAAGGTATAAAGAAAAAGACGATAAAGAAGAAAGTTTCAAGCAAGCAAAAGGATGAAAAGGACATTAAAGTTGTTGAAGAAGAAGGTAAGGAGCCTCAAGTTCCAGTAATTGTAGATGAAGAAGAAGTTAAGGAAATAAAAACAATAAAAAGGAAAATTAAAAAGAAGGTCAAAGAACCCGAGCAAAAATTAATAACGGAAGATAATATTTTGTTCGTTCCGACACTAGCACGTGAAGGAACAACTGAAGGAGTAGAGGAAATGATTCAACTTGAACTTTTGAAGAAAGCTCTAGCTCTGCCAACAGTAGAAGTAATCAGAACAGAAGGCGAGGTTGTAGTGATTGGGAAGCCTGAAGTATTACAAGAACTACCGGAGCACATCCAAATTATTGAAATGGAAGACGAAGAAGGGAAACCTCTGAAGAAAACTGTGAGAAAACGAATTTTGAAAAAGAAAAAGGACGACAAAACGGAAATTACAGAAATACGCACTGTAGAAGTTGAAGGTGAACAACCACAGACGTCAATAATCATAGATGAAGTACCGAACGATGAAGAAATTGTTGAAGAAGAACAACTAGAAACTATGCCGATTGCGATGGTTATTGAAATGCCTGAAGAAATTGAAACTAAAACAGAAGATGATAAAAAGGTTATAATTAAGAGGAAGGTCATTAAAAAACGCAAAGGCGTTAAAGAAGAAGTAACAGAAATAATAACTAGAGAAGAAGAAGGTAAAAAACCGCAAACATCTGTAGTAATCGAAGAAATGGTCGTACCAGAAGAAGATTTAACTGTGGACGAATCTGAATACGTAATAGAACTTCCAGAAGACATTAAATTAATAGAAAAAGTAACACCTACAGGTGTCGAAAAGACTACAGTCAGGCATAGAACCATCAAACACCGTAAAGGTAACAAAATACATACCACTAACATCGTCACAAACGAAGAAGAAGGTAAAGAACCACAAACTTCAGTCGTAATCGAAGAAGAAGACACGTTCGATGAAATCCCCAAACCTACTTTCCTTATACCGGAAATTGTTGTAGAGGAATTACCATCTCAGGTAAAAATAACCGAAGAACAAGTAGTTGAAAAAAGAACTCTTAAGAAGCGAAAAGGCAGCAAAGAGGAGATAATTAAAATAGAAATTGTTCAAGAAGAAGATAAAAAACCTTACGGCTCTGTAACAATAGAGGAAATAGAAGTGGATGAAGAGTTACCTTATCTTCCATCTTATATTGAAGAAGCTCCAGAAGAAGTAACAGTCATAGAACACATAGATAAGCATGGCGTTCCCAAAAAACATGTTTCTAAAAAGAAGGTGATTAAAAAGATTAAGGGAAATAAAGAAGAGGTTACTGAAATATTTACAGTGACCGAAGAAGGTCAACTCCCAAAGACTACAGTTACTGTAGAAGAGCACGAAATATTGAGCGAGTTTCCTGTAACGAGAACTGCAAGTTTCCTACCGAATTATATAGAGGAACTACCCGAGGAAGTAGTTGTAACGGAATCGGATGTTCGTGAGCCTACGAGGAAGATAATTAAAAGAAGATTCAAGAAACCTAAAGCAACAAAAGACGAAATAATAGAAATTCTTTGTATTGAAGAAGAAGGAAAAGAACCACAATATAGCATAGTGATAGAAGAAGAGGTGGAAATAGTAGATACACCCAAAATAAAGAAAATTAAGAAAAAGAAGCTTAAGGAAGAAAAACCATTGATAGAGGAAAAACCTGAAGAACAAAAAGTAGAAGTTGAAGAAGTTAAGAAAGAAGAAGCTATTCTAATCGAGGAAATATCGGAAAAGCCCAAGGAAGACCAAAAGGTAGAAACTGAAGAAAGCTTGGATATACCGGATGAGGAAGAAGTAATACCTTCGACAGTGGAGGAAGAGCAGATAGATAAGCCAAAAGTAAAGAAACTTAAGAAAAAGAAGCCTACAGATGAAAACTTGCCTCAAGAAGAAATTTTGGAAGAAGACAGATTAGAAAAGCCTAAAGTGAAAACGGTAAAAAAGAAGAAGCCCACAGAAGAAAAAACCGTAGAAGAGATTCCATTACAAGAGAAACTGGAGGAGGAAAAACCAGTTCAAAAGAAAATTAGAAGAGAACTCTCGGTTCTTATGCCTATAGAAAGGAAGCAAATTCAAGCACAAAAAGTTAAAATTGTTGAATCCAAAGACGTTCCTCTATTTGGAGACATTAAATTAAGAAAGCCTAAAGTAGTACAAAGAAAAGAAGACAAAGTTAAGAAACCGAAATTCTTACTCAAAAGCAGAATAAACTTTATTCAGTTCCCTCCTGTTACTGAATCTGAAAAATTACCAAGAATATCGATACTAGAGCCTGTTTACAAGGACAATGGAGTTTTATCACGAAATGTCAAAGAAGCTGAAAAAGTTCCTAAAACTAAAAAACGAAGGCTTAGAGACAAAGATGTGGATATAAAAAATCTAGAAAAACTGGATCTTGAGCTTGATGAACTCAAGCGGAAAGAATTAGAAAAAGTTGACGATGCTTTTAAACATGAAGCCAAGCCAAAGCCAAAACCAGTTGCAGAAGAAGAACCCAAGCAGATCGTTAAAAAGAAAGGTAAAGTACCGGTTGAAGATGAGGTTGTTGAACAAGTTAAGCTGAAAGCAGTGCCGGAAAAACCAATCGAAAAAGAGGAAGACTCTGAAAAACCTAAAATTAAGAAAGCCCCTTCTGTGGATGAACCCAAAGTGAAGAGCGAAGAAGATAATCGAGAAAAATTGGAATTTGAACCTTATGATATAGACAGAGAAGAAGTTGAACTTGAAAAACCAGAACGTATTGAACCTGAAAAAGAAACTACTGAAAAGCTTCAGCCAGAAACTAAGAGAATACCTAAAAAGAAGAAGGCTAAAGTTGCACCAGAAACAGAAGAAATTACTCTTATTAAAGGAACTCCAAAGCCAAAAGAAGAACCTGAAGAAGATGATATTAACCTTAAATATAAGCAAAAACCCAAACCGGAGCCTACTCCTGAAGATATTACTTTAAAACCGTTCAAAAAAGATGAAAAGAAAGAAGAAATGAAACCAGATGTTGATGATACATTAAAACTTCCCAAGATTCCTACTGTAGAAGAAGAAGAGATAATAGAAACCATTAAAGAAAAACAACCTACTAAGAAAAAAGTTAAAAAGGTCAAACCAAAATCAAAAGAAATTACAGAAGAAATGCAATTAGCAGAAACCTTGTCTGTAGAAGAAAAAGAAGACATTCCTACAGAAGAAATTACTGAGGATGTTGCAGTTGAGGAACCCGAGCCCGTTCCAGAAAAAGGAGTTGATGAAGTTCTACCAGAAATAGAAGAAATTCCAGTTGAAGAAGCAGCAACTGTAAAAGATAAAATTAAAAAGAAGACTATTATCAAGAAAAAGAAAGAAAAAGATTCTGACAAGCCAATTGAAGAAGTTTTAGACGACACAAAACCTGTAGTACAAGAAGACAAACCAGTTTCTCCGATAGAAAAAATAGAACTTAAAGTCGAAGAAACACCTAGTCAAGTTCAACATTCTGTTGTAAAAGTTCTTGATGAACCAGTTAAACTTGGTGAAATTAAATTGAAGAAACCTAAAGTTCCAGTAAAAATAGAACGAAAAACATCCAAAGCTCCCAAATTTTTACTTAAGAGCAGAATAATCCACGTACCTTTCCCACCAGAAAATGAAACTTTCACTATTCCCGTAATTAAAGAACTTCCACCGGTTTACAGAGATAACGGAGTTTTATCCAGAAATATGAAAGATGCTGAGAAAGTTCCTAAAAAGAAACGTACAAGAGTGAAGGATATTGAAAGAGAAATTAAGTCATTAGAAGAGCTTGACAAAGATTTCGAAATATCAAAAAAAGAATTGGAAAAAGTAGATGAAGAATATAAGACTCCGAAGAAAGCTAGAGATAAGCCTGAAGCTATCGAAGAAGAAACTAGAAAGCTACAAATTGGAAAAGGAAAGTTACCAGATGAAACGGAGCAAGAAGAACCGGTGAAACTTAAGAAAATACCCAAAAAATCATCCGAGGAAGAAAAACCAGAACTAACAAAAGTTCCTAAAGTTACAGAGGAAAAGCCTGCTTCTAAATTGGTGGAAGATGAAGAATCTTTAGATTTGGAGCCATTTGAACCTAAAGATTTTGATAAAGAGGATACAGAACTTGAAAAATACATTCCGCAAGAGCATGATGAAGAAATAGATGAAAAAATACCAGACACTATTACTAAAAAGCCGAAGAAACTCAAGAAAAAACCGGAACCCGAAAGTGAAGAACGCCAACTGGAAATTGGAAAGGGTAAACCAAAAGATGAAGAAGAAACGCCAGAAATAAAGAAGAAGTATAAGCAAAAACCAAAGCCAGAGGAAGCACCAGATACAATTACTCTCAAGCCTTTCAAAAAGGAAGATAAAAACGAGGTTTACGTAGTGGCTGTAGAAGAGCCACAAGAACCACTTAAATCAACGGTGGAATATATAGATGCAGATGAAGAAGAGGAAGAAATAAGTGAAATAACAAAGAAAAAGATCAAGAAGATTAAAAAACCAAAATTAAAAACTAAAGATGAAGTACCAGTGGAAAGTCCGGTTGAAGAAATTCCTGTGGAAGAAGTAGTTAAACCTACTGAGCCGGATGAAGATGAAGTACCTGAAAAAGTGGAAGAGTTAATACCAGAGGAACAACAAGAAGAGAAACCCGAAAAGAAAATCGATCAAGAGGAAGAAAAACAGGAAGAAAAGGAACCACGTAAAATGAAGAAGGTTAAAGTCAAGAAACCGAAGTCGGAAGAGGTTGAAGTTAAGGATGTGGTAATTCCTGAAAAGCCTGAACGTGTTACTATAAAACGTGTACCTGCTCATAAACCACAACAGCCTACTATAACTGAAGTGACTCCTGAGTTCGCCGAAATAAAATTGAAGAAAGCAAAACCGGTTGATCAAGAGAAGAAACCCAAGAAAATTGTACCGAAAGTTTTATTGAAAAGTAGAATTGTGTTGTTAGATTTCCCACCTCTTTCGGAGATTGAACGTAAACCACTCATTACCGAATTAGAACCAGTCTTTAGAGAAAACGGAGTTTTGTCTAGAAACGTAGAAGAAGCGGAAAAGGTTAAGCCGAAAAAGAAAAAAGTTGTTAGAGTAAAAGAATTAGAAAAATTGGATAAAGAATTTGAGGAATTGAAGAAAGCTGAGCCGGAGCAAGTCGATGAAGCTTACAGGAAAAAATCCACAACTCCTAAGAAAAAGGTAAAACCAGTTCTCATGAAAATTGTTAAAATCGAAGTAATCGCTCAAAAACCAAAGATAATTGAAATTAAAGAAGAACCTATAAATCTAGCTGATATAAAATTGAAGAAATCTAAAGTACCCCAGAAGAAAGGAGAAAAAGGAGTAACTATACCAAAGCTTAAACTGAAAAGTAGAATAAATTGGGTAGATTTTCCACCTCTGTCGGAAATATTACAAAAGCTCCAAATTACAGAACTGAACGTTGTAAAAGAAAATGGCATTTTGTCACGCAGCATTGAAGAAGCGAAAAAATTGAAGAAAATAAAGCGTAGAGTAAAATCAAAAGAAGAAGAGCCCGAAAAAATTGAATTGGAGAAAGTAGATCTGGGAATAGAAGAACCTGAAAAACAAAAACTCACAGAACCTGAAGAACAGGCTAAATTCACACGAAAGCCGAAAAAAACTAGCGATCTTGTAGAAGAACATGCTGTTACAATAAAAATAGGAAAGGGTAAAGTTCCAGTTGTGGCTTCTGTGGTGTTTTCTTCAGAGTAATACTTTCTTCCGGAGTTTCAGCCACATCTGGAAGAAGAAATTGCGAAAGAAAAGTCAAAACCAAAGCCAGAAGAAGATAAAATATTGGAGGAAAAAGAACCAAGGGAAGTTAAAGACAAAATTGATTTCCAGCCGTTCGACATCGATCGCCCAGATATAGAAAAAGAAGAATACGTTCCACCAGTAGAAGATAAAGAAGAGGAAGAAAAACCTTCTAAGGATAAACCAAAATATGTCAAAAAGAAGAAAACTAAACCTCTTCCAGAAACTGAAGAATTTCTTTTGCAAAAAGGCGTTCCTAAAAAACCTGAAGAAGAAACACCGGAAGACGTTCAATTTAGAATTCCCAAAAAAGATAAACCAGAAGATACTCCTGAAGGAATAAAACTTAAACCGTTCAAAAAGGAAGAAGATAAGGAAGAATTCAAAATAAAAGAAGAAATACTTGATAAACCTTCACAAACTGTTATATATATTAAAGACGACGATGAGGAAACTAGTGATATTGAAATAGATCTAGATAAAATCAAAAAGAAAGTAGTGAAAAAGAAGTGTGCTAAGAAACCAGAACCAGAACTATCAAGCGAAGAAAAACCTCAAGAAGTTCAACCAGAGGAAACTATAAGCGAGGAGAAGCCTGAGGAAATTTCTATTGAAAAGGAAGATACTTTGGTTGAAGAAGAAATTGAAAAACCAGAGGAAGAAAAACCAGTTATTCCTTCACAGAAAGAAGAGGATAAAAAAGAAGACGTAATTCCAGATACTAAGAAAACTCTAAAGGAGCCTGAAAAATTGGATGAAGTCAAACTTAAAAAACCAAAACCAAAGCCGAAGGCTGTCGAAAAACTAAAAGTCAAGAAAGATTTGAAGCCAAGATTGAAGAGTAGAATAAACCGAGTTGATTATCCACCAACTTTACATATTCCAAAAATCTCGGAACTCAATACAATAAGAGGAAATGGAGAAATATCAAGAAACATAAAGGAAGCGGAGATAACATTAAAGACGAAAAAGCGAAAGCTTAAAGGAGTGCAAAAAGAACCCACAGATTTAGAAAAATTAGATTTAGAATTTGAAGAATTGAAGAAAAATAAACCAGAAGAAGTAGATGAAAGCTATCGATATGAAAAGAAAGAAAAGGAAGCTCCAAAAGAACCTGACGTAACAGTACCTCTAAAGAAACAAAAGGGTAAAATCCCTAAAGATGAAGAGCAAATAGAGGAAGTGAAACTGAAACGTAGACCTAAAGAAGAAGAAGAAACTGTTGAAGAAACTGAAACTGTTAAAGAAATAAAACCAACATTAGAAGAAAGCAAAGTAAGCGAGGAGAAGCCTGAAACATCTTCAGAAAAAATACCATTCGAACCATTTGATATTGAAAGAGAATCTCCCGAGAAAGAAGATTTGGACCTTCCACAAATCGAAAAAGATAAACCAGAACAACCGAAGAAACAGAAATCTAAACCAAAACCGAAGGATAGGGATATTACTCCTGTGGAACCAGAAAAACTCGTTATTGTTAAAGGGAAACCGAAGGAACCTAGTCCCGAACAAGATACTGATATTAAATTTAGAATACCTGAGAAAGAGAAGGCTGAGCCGGAACTAGAAACTGTTCAAGAAGTTAAAATCAGTAAAAAACCACAAGATAGCAAAGTGGAAGATGAATCTGAAGATGTTATAACTATTCCAGGTACGAAAACCGTAGAAGAAACAGAAACAATAGAAACCGAAAAGGTATCAGTGAAAATAAAGAAGACACCTAAAAAGAAGCCTTCAGAAACGCCTGTCGAACAAGAACAAGCACCAGATTCACCCAAAGTGGAACCGCTAGAAAAAGAAATTAAACTTAAGCCTGATGATGGAGAAGATAAAGAGGAAGTTACAATCAAAAAGCGAAAACCCAAGCCT
Source organism: Galerucella tenella (assembly GCA_910591685.1). Taxonomy (NCBI): domain Eukaryota; kingdom Metazoa; phylum Arthropoda; class Insecta; order Coleoptera; family Chrysomelidae; genus Galerucella; species Galerucella tenella. Next base: position 11,868 of record CAJUYH010010554.1, read on the forward strand.
AAAAAAGAAGATGCGGGTGAGGATGAGATTACTGTTAAGAAAATTGTTCCAGTTCCTAAAGAGGAAGAAAAGGAAGAAGAATCTGTAGAAGCAGAATTCGTAATCAAACCAAAACCAGAAGAAAAACCAAAAGTGGTAGAAGAGGATGTAGAAGCAGAAGTGGTGCTCAAGCCTAAGCCAGAAGAAACAGAAGATAAAGAGGAGGTTACGATCAAAAAGCGAA
>CAJUYH010010555.1:0-12089 GCA_910591685.1 Galerucella tenella
TTATTTCCTACATGACCTCCAAATAAAGGATCATTATGATAAGTTTCTAAAATCTGTTGCTTTTCTTTTTCTTCTTCCACCATCTTAGGTATATCGCAAATACATATTTGTACGTTTTTTAACGTATTGTTTCCTTTTTCCATAAACTCTTTTATAGTGCACTGTGTGAAAATAATATCATTCATATAAATTTTCATCCTTTTTATTCCATTTTTTACCGCTAGTTTATCAAGCTGAACTAACGTTTGACCTAAATCAAAGTTAATTATATCGGTATTAAGTAAGGCTTGGCTAAATTTCATCCTGTTTTTGATCCGTATGTTCATCCTTAACGAAACACGGTTATTTTCAAATTGCAGAATTGGTAATTTATGCGCCTTTAAATTATTCAGTACTTTATATACTGCTGGCTTGCGAATATCTTTCTTTATTTCTGTAGAAACTATTTTATCTTCTTTTGTAGGCTGAGCTTTATTCTGACGAGTTTTTGACCTCGTTATTGCTAAAATGTAAGCATTGTCAATGTGCAAATCTTTTAATTCACTTACGGATTTACAGTCAGTCTTGTTTTCACGAGTAACACAGCATTACTCTCATGCTCTGCTGCGTATACTTGAAGTAAGCTAACCGCATCTACAAAAGACTGTAGTTTGCTTGTATCTCCATTAAACTCGTTTGGTAATATCTTACCAGCTAAATTGAAAAAATCATTCATACTTAATGCCATTTTATCTTTGCTTGTTGCTTCTAATACCTTATTAATTAAATTATTACTCGTAATTAATTGAGACGGAATTTTATACCGACAATCTAACACTTGAAATGCTTTCTCTACCTTATCTCTGATTTTGTCAAAATATAAAATGCATGTATTCTGCTGATCCTCGTCTAATTTATACCAATTCTTATTTATCAACTTAGAGAAATTATTAAATGATTCACACAACTTATTTATTATATCTATATGACTTTCTGAACTTTTAGGAACCTCCTTTTTTAACACTCGCTTACTATTCTTACGTATATCTTCTAGAATTAAATTCAATCTAATCTCAAATTCTTCCCACGTTACTGCATTTCCATCACTCGAGGACATTTAAAATTAAATGATTCATTCTCAACAAAAGGAAAATTAAAAAAAATATCAAATACTAACGCAACAACGACAAAACAGAATATATCCTTAAAGTTTACAAAAAAAATTCTCACCATCTTAAAGGTTCAGTGTGTTTTGCTGTAGGTTTCTTCTTATCTTCCTCTTCAGTTGTCTTCTATAGTTCCATCCTGATTGTAGTACCAAAACCACAATGATATAAATAAGGGCCTTCATCTCCGGATCTGCTTTGATTTCTTCCTGGACTATGAAATTGCTGTTGACCACACCATTTTCCTGGACCTCTTGCTTCGTTGACTTACCACCCATTTTCACAGAATTCCAATTGTTTGCAGGATCGCCATGTAATGTATGTATCCTACTATGGATACTTGGTGCATTAGAAGTGTGGAAGGGCCTCTGACTAGGTGGTGTTGCCGGTCACTTGGTGTGTCATCTCACAGGAATAAAACAACTACTGGAATCACTGGGACATGTTCTCTTTATTACCTTACTTTACTATGATATATTAACTCACTTATTACTAGTACTAATTAGAATATTAATTAAAAAGGATTACGATGAATAGACTACATTTAGAATAATTTAGAATGAATTAGAATGAATGTTAAAACACTTTCGTTTAACATATTTATACGACGAGTCAAGTTCACCGTTTCGTAAACATAAACAATTTCTGTTTACGTTTACTTCGGACTCTGAACTTGACATCCTACGTGAGACCTTTCTGTTTTTATATATGTAAACGATTCATGCTTTATCGACGTTAGCTTCAAGGGAATTTATGTCTTTAATCATATTAATACCATAATGATAATTTAAATAATTAATAAATAATATTTCGGCCAAAAGGCATCACAAGATGCTCTGTGGTGTGGTTTTTTAATCGTAATGAAAAGGTAGTGACACGACTCTCTTAGGATTTCGGTTTTATCTAGATATTTTAATAACGTTCTGGCTACACAAATCTCGTGATCGTTTTCAAAAAAAGGTAGAATGAGCTGAGGTTGGGGTCTATTTAATGCGGTGGTTTTTACTCTATCTGCTATCCTTATCTCAAGTATTTCATTAGGTTTAACAATAATATTTCTATTAAGCTTAAGGTCTGAGTTCTCTGTCCGGTAGCCAATGCTAACAAAATTGCAAGTTTCTTTGTCAAAATTTCGAGAGTTATGTTATCAGTAGATAAGACCTTAGCATAGTTTAAGACTACATGGGGATCCCAGGTGTTTTCGTACCTTGGCTTTGGTGGATTTTGCCAAATACACCTTCAAAAAATCTTTTAAGTCTAAAATCTACGGCTAAATCTGGTCCTGCTATTTGTGCAAGTGCAGAGCGGTGAGAATTTAAAGTACTAAATGAAGCACCGTTATCAAATAACCGCGTTAGGAATTCCAGCACTTGGGGTACTGTGACAACGAAAGGGTCTTGGTGTCTGTCTAAGTCCGATTGAATATTGTTTTAGGGTAGTGCTGGTAATAGATGAGAGACATAACTCTAGAGATTGCTCTGGCACGCCCCTGCGTGATAATGCCTCCCGGATAGTTTCACAGCAACCAGGGAAAGGCTCTCTGATAAGGGATGAGGAATTCCGCTAAAAGAAAGAAGATATGTATTAGGTTCAAGAATTACCGGTTGGGAGGCTAGTAGGCCTTGGAAAAAGGAAAACCAAGGTTGAGAGGTCCAAAGTGGTACCACAACAATCCCTTCTGCCTTATCAGTAATTATTTTTCGTAAAACCCGTAATATCAGTGAAAATGGCGGAAACGCATAAAAATAAAAACATTTCCAATTGAGTGTAAATGCATCGATTTTATATGCCTCTGGAACTCTCAACCAAGAGACGAACTTTGAACATTTTGTATTAATTCGGCTGGCAAAAAGATCTATGTTTGGGGCACCAAGCTTGTCGGAAATTTCTTTGAAGGCATAATTTGCGAGGCAATATTCTGTTTCTTTATGAGCTGTTCTTGAAGCTCTGTCAGCGTGAATATTCGATTTTGAGGCAATATATGAAGCAAAAATGTACATATCACGTTCCTGACACCAAGTTCAGATTTTTCTTGCCAAACTATTTAAATTTTCATGCTTAACACTGCCCATGCGGTTGATTGTACTAACAGCTGTTGTGTTGTCAATTCGACATAAAACATTACAATTTGAGAAATTACTTGTAAAACTCTTTAAGCCCAAAAATAAGGCCAAAAGTTCTAATTTGTTAATATGACGATCTTTTTCTTCTTCAGACCAAAAACCGAAGGTAGTGCGATGGTTAAAATAAGCCCCCTCAACCTGTTCTAGAGGCGTCCGTATGAATTTCCAATTGGAATCTGTCAGTACGAATTGTGTTCTCCTCATGTGGAATCTTAGTCAACCACCAGGAAAACTCCAGTGCTAAAGATGGTGGTACATACATTTTTGCCTCATAATTGCCTACATATTTTGACAATGCTAAACTTTTTTCGCGCTCAAATAGCTTCGTATATAGAAATGCATATTTAATAGCTGGTGCAGAAGGAACTAACGATCCTATGAATCTTGAAAATTCTCTTATTGTGCAGATCTGGGTTGTAGAGAATCTTCTCACCAATTCCATTAAGTTGGAGCGCTTCTCAGACGGTAATGAGATTGACATCGTTTTTGAGTTGAATATGAACCCTAAATATTTGCATATTTGATCCGGAGAAAGACAACTCTTTTCCCTATTTATTAAAAACCCTAAATATTCTAACAGTCCAACTGTTTCATTAACATTATTTTGGCAATCTTCTCTAGAATTGCCAAATAATAAGATGTCATCTAAATAAATTACTGACAGAAAACTTAGTCCGAAAGGTAAGCAGTTATACTCGTAGAGACAATTGTTAAACCTAAATCGTAAATACTTTTTGTGAGACCTCTTTATAGGAACCAAATAGTAAGCGTTCTTTAAGTCTATTGTTGCCATGTAACAACCTGGTGTAAGAAGACGAGCTACTGTTTTATGGTCCTCAATCTTAAAATGCGATACTTCAACGAATTCATTGAATTTTTTAAGGTTAATGACTAGGGGATAAGAATTGTCAGATCTAGGAACAGTGAAAATATTGGAAATAAACTGATCCTTACTGGGATTGACTAATGAAACTGTCTTATCCTTTAATGCTTCCTTGATCAATGTCGGAATGATTTCAATTTCTTTGTTAGTACGCTTCGTTTCTATGGGTACAACTGCTTGTTTTGTTTTTTTGTTTAAAGGAATAGCAAAACCCTCAATATAAGACAATATTATTTGATGAAATGAGAGATCTCGCCATCTCTGAATATAATGTTTGAGTCTACCACTAACCTCTATACACGACGACGTCGTCCCTTGTCGTTTTAATATGTGCTTCGAGATGTCCCTGGTCTCTTCGATGGGACCTGAAAACGTTGGCGTTTTTGGTGTTGGGCTTGCGAAAGGTCTGTCCACTCTGATGTGCCCCCCTTTGTGTGTAGGGTGGACGTCTCAGGTTTCCCGAAACGCTAGAGGTGGGACGTGCAATCTTCTTTTTTGGTTTCAGTTGTTCTCCTGACTTCTTCAATTCTTTAGCAGATTTAATCGTGCTATCAAGCTCGTTTCCAAAAAGAAAATTGCTAATAGGTGTTGTTCTCAGGGTCTCTTGCATGTCCCTGTTTAAATTGATTAGCAAAAGCTCCCTTCTTGAGACCGACTCTGAATGGTGAATGTTGCATAAGATTTGTCGTTGAGGCACTCAATGTATTCTTTATTAGCTCCTCCCCCCTCCTTAACCATATTAGTAATCAACAAGGCAACCGCTGACGTTGCAGCACCAATTTGGCCCTGTAGGTGACTTAGCCTTTCATCCCTTTTTGCAGTGTTTTCGGATAACGCTATCTTAACTTCAGGATTGATCTTTGGGGGATAGAGCTCTTTGCAGTTTTCAGGAGGAATGTACTTCTTGATAAGGTCTTTCTTGAGTTCCTCTGATAATCCGGAAAAAAGGATCTTTCCCCAAGAAGCAGCCAGATCTGCTTGTACTGCATCAGACAACTGTTTTTCTTTATTCTCATCTTCCCCCAAGATAGCAGAAAGATTAAACTGTTGAACACCAACTGAAAAGGGGAAAATAGATACTTATATAGATATATGAACATAATTTTTTTTTCTTTTTTTTAGGCATTTTCATATTCTCATCTGAATAAATGGTTTGAATGTATTTATGTAGGTACCACAGTAGGTACAATGTAGAATATTTACATTCTTGGACCGTCATGGTCTAATACCACCCTAGGTATAAAGATAAACTATTATTAGATATGTGTTTTGTGAATATCCTACCGAATATTACACCACCCTAGGTGTTTAATAAAATAGAAGTTAAAAACTTAATATCATACCACCCTAGGTATTCTTTCAAAAAACCTAATAGCGTGATGGGAAGAAAAGGAAGAAAAAACCACCCATGTTTACTTACTATTGTCAACGTCCTGGTTGTCTTGCGTAATATTTGTTTCAATGGGGCCTATTTCGGCGGTCCCGCCATCTTCGGCCTCGCTATCTGTAGAAAACATGGATGTCGATTGATGACGTTGACGACTGCGGCGCCGACTACGCCTGCGTTTTTGATAAGAACTGTTCGAGGAACTGCTTGATCTCGAACGTCGGCTGTATTTCCTATGGAATTTTTCAACGTTTTTCAACCTTTCCAACCTTTCTAGGATAGCGCCAATACCACGTGCTTGACTATTTGATCGGTTTCGACTTCCACTTGAACTTCTACGTCTTTTTCTAGTGTTTTCCGACATAATTGTCACAAAAATGCTAACTACAATACAAATGGTGGACGCGCGATGTGATCGATCCGGCACAAGAAAGAGACTAAATAGATGGGTGACAGACGAATAGCTATGCGGGGTAGGGGCTACGAGTACTTGTTTCTCAGCTTTAAAATTTGTGGTCGGCACGGGCAAGCAGGGAGGTACTACACTACTTTATTTACGGAGACGAGGCCGAAATATAATCTTTATTTCATAATTTTAGTTTTTTTGGTGTTTTCTCATTTGAATCACTGTTGCTTACAGTAGAAAATGGAGAAAAAAATCTGCATTTTCTCAATGTCATAAATATATGACTTTGGGTCAGTATTTCGGGAATTATTTTAAAGATTAGGGACAAGTGCCAACAATAAAATGCTTATCTTCTTAGAATTTATATATTTGAATTAAAATTAATACTGTAAACTTCAACTGTAAAAGTATACAAATCGTAAGTATGGAAAAAAATAACATTGATGCTCTTCAACTGTAAAAGTATACAAATCGTAAGTATGAAAAAAAATAACATTGATGCTTGGTATGAAATTGGAGAAAACAATTTCGCTTCTGTGTGCTGCATAAATATATCTTGCAGACTAACCTTGGAGTAGCCTATTCCCTGTCTAATATGCGTTTATTAATAGCGTATCTGTCAAACTGATGGTTTAAGCATAGAATAAAGTTAGTCTTAGGTTACTCTGTGTTTATTAATAAGGCCGTGATAAAACATTTTACTTAGCATTTTCACTGAATGATGCAAACAGAGCAAATTTTAATTTTATCAAAATAAATGACTGATATTATTTGGGAAACTAACAACATGAAATACCTGGGCATTGAAGTTGACAAAAATTTCAAGTGGACCGAACATGTTCAAGATTTAACGAATAAAATTGGACGTTTTATACATAAATTTTATATAGTTAGCAGAATTTCACCTCAAAAGCTGCTTCTGGATATTCATGTATTTAGTGGAGTCACTCTTGAGATATGGTAACATTGTTTGGTGAGGGCTGTATGGCAATGCTCTGAAACAATTAAATGTCATACAGAATTATATTCTGCGAATAATTTTCTTTAAAGATAGGCTCTATTCCACCAGTCTATTATATAATGAAAATATACCTTAAATGTTCAATGTTTATATTACGTAAGTAACTGTATCTTTTATTTTAAACTTGAAACAAAAAACTTCCTAAATCATTTAGAAGATATGATGCTAACCAAAGGTTTGCTACCATTTTGGCTTCAAAAATGGTCAATTCTTCACCAAACTCAATGAAAAAAACAACCAAATATTCGTCAATCTGTGTAAGAAATACATTTATGAAAATAGAGAGTACTTAGATGGACTGTTATAGTATGTAGTGGTGAATAATCTTTTTTCAATTCAGATATTATTTATTGTGAGGCAATTTGATAGTTATATTTTATTCAAAATGTTTTTATTTCAAACAAGTGTTCAGTTAGTCACTTAGGTGCAGTACTCAACTGGTGTTATAGTGTATGATGAATGCACAGCTTTGTACTTTTTATACCATTTTTTAGTATTATTACTATTAGTATTAAATATTATATTGTATATTTTATAGCACAATAAAAAAATAAATAAATGAACTAATTATTTTCATCATCACATGCTACATTTTACGAAACTCTGTTCCTTTTGTTGGTTTTACTGATGTCTTAATTGAATATGAAGTTTTGTGTGATAGTTTTTGTATAGTTCAAACTGAATTCATTTCTTTCTACTACAGTTAACTCTCTATAAAGTTTTTTTCACAGAGCTTTTCAGCGTGTAAATTCAGTCATCAAGTGAATTTCAAACTTTGGTGAATTTTCTTGAGAAATTCTTTAATGTTGAGTAAATTGCGAGGCTGAGAGAGCTTTGATCATTAATGAATGTTATTTTATAAAGAGATTTCATTGAGTTGCCGAGTTTCTCCGAGCTTGTGGAGATTCTTGTCAAGCCTGTGATAAAATAATATTTCAATTGTGATGAACTACTATTCCTGTCGACCAGAAAATTGAATGTTTTTTATGGTTCTCTTATGTTCACCTAATCGTTTTGTCGTAGATGAGAGGAGAATAGTGAATTATTTCGGTAGATAATTTACTTTTTAGCAAATTGAATAATAATAATAGGAATAATAAAAAGTTCCATTGATGAGATCGGAAGAGAATTGGGGCGTTAACAGTCATTAAAAACAACTTGGAACCGTCTGGGCGCTTGACAAACAGAAAGAAAAATGTTTCAACAAATCAAAACCTATACAGGTCACCCACAACATAAACAACATGTATGGCCTGGCTGATGAGACCTAAAAGGTCGAAACAGCTGTCTCAGGATGCGAACTGAACGAATAAGATATCACCCTGTATGTTCAGTCATTATTGGAATCTACCATTCAATACGAGTTCAACCATATGTAACACTTATGATTTTATGTAGTGTGGAAGGTCTTAAGTACATAGAACATAAGTCTGACAACGCCTATTTGTGAGATGAATGTTTCAAGTATCCCCAATAAAAATAATCTTAAGGATTGAAATCAGGTGCACGTGGAGGCCATTCAATTTTACCTCGTCCACCAATCCATCGTCCGAGAAGTTACTAAGTTTAGTCCGCCACTACCAGGTCCTACACCACTGCCATTCGCATCTTGGTTCAAGTTATAAAGATGATTACCACCTTCGGATACAAGTGGGAAGTTGGAAGTGATGTAATTTTTCTTTGTACGTGAGGTTGAAGTTCCTAGCTAAGTATATTTTTTCTATCAGTTGAAATTTATTGAAAGTTGGTTTTTATATCTACTGTTAACAAAGTTGAGTATATATACAATACATTAGATACAATTTTTTCTTATTAAGTTTTTTTTCATTACATTTTTTTGGTACAACTTCGAATTTGTGAGAAATGAGTTTCATCACATTTGTGTGAACAGATCATATTAGGATCAATTACAGTGAAGTTTCAAGTTGATGACAACTACCATGCTATTTTTTCGTTCTAAATGGAACTTCAATGTTCCCAACTCTCAACTCTGTTGCTAATTATTTGATTGCTCATTCTTGTAAATTATTTTCCCAAGAAAACATTAATCTATCAGTATATTTCTTGAATTGGGAGACTTGGATATAAACAGTCGAAACTGACGCTTATATTTATTATTAAGTGACTTCCGTTTTCTCTGTCATTTCGGATCACGTGACCCTAACATTATCTTTTCGAATGAAACAACCGGTATAATACTACAATAGAAAATTCAACGATACCACACTTGTCATCATTGTATTGTGTAGTAATGATAATAAGGGCTATTTATTTCACTAAATTTATTAAAATACATATACAGGGTGTCCCACGACGAGTTAAAACTATCTGTATATGGCAAAATACTCATAGTAAAATCATGAAAATTTCTACGTTTTGGTTTTCAGATGCGATCTTTTTAACTAAAATATTTTCAAAGATGGCAGGCTTCCGGTTCTACCGGAAGTCGACTGTAACTTTGTTATTTTGAATAGAACACCCTGTATATTAATACATTTTTAAAATCTACGTGAAATTTTAGTATACTTTTGTCTGAAAACTTTTTTCGAAAAATGCATATTTTTTGAGTTATTAATTTTTTTGTAAAACATTTGACGGTTGCAGACCCTTACAAATTATTTTTTTAAGAGGATACCCTTGAAGATATGATGGTTTCTATTCGGTTGCTTTCAGCAAAGTCAGACCTATTTGAATCTATGTTGGAAAATTTTTCATTTTATACAGGGTGTGTATAGAAAGTGTTCAAAATTTAACTTCATAAATATAAAATTTCTTCATTTTTTTAAATAGAACCACCGGTTTTTTCCATTTTAATGCATTCAGGGGTAAAAAATAAGGCAAATTCATGTATACTTTCCTATACCTAAACCTTACCGTTATCCAGATATTAAATGTTTTCTGTAAATTTTTAGAGATGCAGAATATCTTACTGCACTGGGTGGTTCTATTTAAGAAAATGAAGAAATTTGGTATTTATGAAGTTAAACTCTGAACACTTTTTATACACACCCTGTATAAAATGGAAAATTTTTCAACAGATTCAAATAGGTCTAACCTCGCTTAAAGCAACCGAACAGAAAACATTTTCATATCTTTAAGGGTATCCTCGTAAAAAAATAATTTACAAGGGTCTGCAAAGGTCAAATTTTTTAGAAAAAAATCAATAACTCAAAAAGTATGCATTTTTCGAAAAAAGTTTTCAGACAAAGCTATACTAAAATTTTACGCAGATTTCAAAAATGTACTAATATACAGGGTGTTCTATTCAAAATAACAAAGTTGCAGTCGACTTCCGATGGAACCGGAAGTCTGCCATCTTTGAAAATATTTTAGTTGAAAAGATCGCATCCGAAAACCAAAACGTAAAAATTTTCATGATTTTACTATAAGTATTTTGCCATATACAGATAGTTTTAACTCGTCGTGGGACACCCTGTATATTTTGCACTGAAAAATGTATGTGGGTATGGAACAAGTAACAGTATAGGTTGTCATTCATTATTATTAAGTGAAAATTATTTGAGAATTGTCGTCAATTATTAGTCATATGAGAACACTGTCATCATGATAAGTGAATTATGAACTAGATTTTCACTTACGATGAATATTTTGACATCCATGAAATAACCCCAAGCGAAAATACTTTTGTCTTTTTCGAAGGAAAGTTAAGAACTGGTAAATCGAAAAATCTCGATACAATTTCTTAAACAAGAATTACAAGTAGAAGTTCTATAGAAAGAGTGTTAAAGAATCAGGGTTCTGAATAATTTATGAGGCTTGAAGTTTTTCAGATTCGAACACGTTTTATACCCAAATCCCGCTTTGGAATCAATGATTTTATTTTGTTGGCGTTTGATTTTTCGTTAATTTGAAACTGTTGTCGACGTAATCTAACAAACTCATCTTGGAATTGCTGACCAATATTGGATTATTCCACGCACTGGCTGGAAAAAAGGGATCGGAGATATTGCTTTGGAGTTAATGAAGATTCAACTTCGGTCATTCCATTTAAATGGGTTATAAATATTATTCAATCGAATTATCCAGTTAGCTTATCGAGGCTTATACTGTGATGATACGTTTATTTTTACAAGATACACAAGTGAGAGAAGATGTTTTCTACGTACATGCAAAAAACGAAAAATTTACTTGAACTTCATACAGTGGAAAAACTAGTTCTTCATTGCATTAGTGCAATAATGGTATATTGTTCAACAAGGGCAGCTAAAGCGTTTCCTGCATGTGTGACACACAACTTCTTTCCGCCTACCAAATGAACCAAAAATGTAGAATATAATAGGAAATTTAGACATTCACTAACGTTCAATTGGATAAATTAGATGAAACGTCAAAATAACCAATCAACAGATTATGAGAAACTTCATAAATCGTGGCGTTGAGAATTTTCCGCCCTTTTTTAGTGTTCATATAATTGTAGTCCAAGAGCCAGAGCCAAAAAAACTGTAGAACAGGTGGCTCAGGTGCGATATTGAAAATGAATTTCTTAAAGATGAAAATTGTTATACAACTTCACTAATGTATATAAATAAAAGTTGTGTTGGTCAGTCAGTCATATATTAGAACAGAGCTGGTCAGTCAGTCCGGTGTATGATAAATAATTATTAAGTGCAATTAGTTTCTTAAACTTCAAATTTTGTCTGAGGATTCAGAGTTATGTATAAAACATCAAAACATCCGTCAGACATGTGTACAGCAGAACAACGTCCGTCAGTCAGGTGAACAAGGTTAAGGTATACCGCGCGCGCCGTTCGAGTTTCAGGCTGCGTATCACGCTATTTCTACGTTTTGTATTGTTATTTTAACAATCAGAAAACGTCATTTGATGTTTTAATTTGTGGTTCTATGGATGATTACCATTTGTATCGCATCGACAAACGATTTATTTAATCATCTGATACGTTTCGTGCGGTATTATTATGCAAAAAAATTGTGGATTCAGAAAAACTTGTCCTATCTACACCAGAAAATGTCACTTGATAATGTGATTTTGGCTATTGTAATAACTTGAAATTTATTCATGTTCTTAAACTATTGATAAATCCACATGACAAATTTATATGAGTTGTAATTTTGCAAAATATTCGTGCTCAGGAAGAAGCATCA
>CAJUYH010010557.1:0-12085 GCA_910591685.1 Galerucella tenella
CAAAAATTATACCTTTCTGGCATAAGAGGACAGATGTATAATATTTTACATTTTTTATTTTACATTTACATATAATATTTTATATTTTACAGTGTGAGCCAAAATTAAATTTACAAAAAAATATATAAAAAGTTAGCTAATAGGAGCTATTTATTATGACAGTAATTAATGAAAACTATAATTATTGGTATCTATGCTTCTGATAAAAAGATATGTAGGTATTTTAATCGTGATGAGACATTATATAACACATTATATTATAATTATGGTTATATTGAAGTAGTTCTAAATCAAATTGACCTTACTCTTAAAGGGGATCGCTCGAATATCTCAGTGAATTTGAGAATAATTTTTGAAAATGTTGCCAGCTATTTAAAATTTTTCTTGGAATTTAAAATAACATTTTAGCCGAATTCTTAACGCATCGGTGACCAATAATTCTAGGAACTTTTGGCGACTCATCGTTTCAGTACTGTTATCTGTCCCTAATTATGTCAGATGTCAGTGGAAAAAGTAATTAGAAGAATAAAAGTACAACTAACTAGAGCTGCTACAAAAATCTCATGGAAAACGGACATAGATGATTAAACAAATATGAAATTTGACAATGTTATGATTTGAATGGAAGACATTAAATGTCATTCTTGTCATAAAAACCACTTTTTGTTGGCCACACTGACCTTAAACTGAATTCCTCTATTATATTTTTGAACTAAAACTTACGAAAAGGTCGTTCTTAAAAGGACGTTCGTAATTGAAAAACAAAGTTTCGTGAATTTTGAGTTTGTTTGAAGCTGAATTAATTGACAAATTATTTAAACTTGTAGGAATCTACTGTGGATATCCAGCTTCTATAAGAAATGGCTATACTATTGGTAACAGATACTTCTACCAAGATAAAATATTATTTAAATGTTACGAAGGCTTCAGCATGATTGGAACTCCAATCATCACCTGTAACGAAAATGGAACGTGGTTTCCAAGCAAACCTCAGTGTATAGGTTAGTACTACGTCATGTCAAAGTTTGTTTATCAATAGATAAACACTTCTCTCTTTTACTATTGGTGTTTTTATTTGTTTCAGGAATGCAACAATGCGGCGTTTTCCTTAAGCCCGATTTTAGTAATTTAACGATTATTTCAGATCAAAGTTACGAGGATTATAAGGAAAACAAAACGAAATTCGATATTGGAATTCAAATTGAATTCTATTGTTATGAAAGTTACGAACTAACGGGTAACAGCACAATAAGTTGTCTTGAAAACGGTAAGTAAAAAAAAAAAAAGAAGAAGAAGAACTATTTTTTTCGACCTTGAATATCTATCAAAGAGAAAGCCTTCAGAATACCAAAATAAAAGTTTATGCATATAGTTCATCCATTTTAAAAACCGTTTTCCCCGTGGTAAAGTAACGGAACAATATAACAATCGGAAGGGACTCTTGCCATAGAACAATAAGTACGCGCAGCTTTTGTGTACAGTGACAGTCTGTCGAAAATAGGATCAAATTTCGACGTTGCCTAGTTAAAGATTGTTGTTTGTGTTTATGTCGTTAGGAAGCTGTTGCCAGCTCTAAGTGTCATTTAAATTTCTGTCTGACATAGATCAAAAGAGCCGACGGAGAGAGACCCATCCGATTGTTATAGTGTTCCGTGGTAAAGTGCCGATACCACAGATTACACCATCTAACAAGAGGCGAAAGAAAGTAGTTTTCGTGATCGCAAATTTGTGTGCACATGCGTGAATTAATTAGTTTATCTGTCAATGTCAAGTCGTCACTTCCGTTCATTCCCCTCAGTTCACTGTGTATTATTTTGAGGTTAGGTTAAAAATGAGCTACTTCTCATTACAAACATGAGATGAATAATAAGGTGTTCTTATATTAGTACATAGTTATGAAAAATATTCTATAGATCTAATTGTGAGGGAAGTTCATCAACACTACTATTTTTCTCAGTGTAGTTATGGTTTTACTTCGAATCAGTAGATACTCGTGTTACTTTTCTCAGTGTATCAGGTAGTTTACGATTCAATGTCTCGACGTATTTCTGCTCAATATCGTGTCCGACAAAGCTTTCGTCCGTCTTTTGTTAGATGGTGTACTGTGTGCCGATACACAGACGTTCCTTTGTATTATGTCATTCATTTGTCAATCAATTGTCAATCACGATGTTATGTCGCTTTAAACTTCGCATGAATATAAATATATAAATTGTTCTTATTCAAGCAAATAAATATTACTAGATACTCATACTATTTCAAGTGCTTGGCAACATAGTCCAGTTATGACAGACGTCATGAAAAACGGTTTTTATACTGTACGAGCTATATATTCAGTTTATTCCGCGGCTGACCCCATTTTTAAGATAACAGTATTAAAGTTTGATAGTGTTTGACGATAAAGTTCCATAGAGATCCTACAGATAGAGGCAACAAGTCATAGGGGTCTGTGTAAGTGGGAATGTCCGCCTGAGCTCCGGTGAGAGAGAAAGAGACAGACGATCAGAGGTTTTCCTGTCTCTGTCTTTGTATATTTGCATACACGCTATAAAAGAAAGTCAGTCTTAACCTCCTACTTTCTATCTCTCTTTTACATGGTGACGGATTCCGAGCTGGCTTGTTACCTCTATCTGTAGTATCTCTATGTAAATTTCAGGTACTTGGGATTCTCCCCCTCCTAAATGCGTACCAATACCAACGACGAAACCTACAATAACGAGATGTTTACCAACACAAATTCCCCAAGCACCGGTTAACGGATACGTAGACGCGGATTCCTACAACGACGTTAAAAACGGAAATGGAACTATCATTGAATTTAAATGTAACGCCGGTTATCGACTTACTGGTGATAAAACGTCTTCGTGTATCGTAGACGGGTATTGGACAGAGCCTAACATAACATGCGAACGTAAGCAGCTTGTTTTAAACATAACCTCAAAAATTATATTCGCGTTAAAATGGTGTTTTCACTGGCAATTTTTTGTAGCTATAACTTGTATGACAACGCCGAAATTTAAAAACATGGTGTTAGTGAAGAACAACGATTTAAATGCAACGAATTCGTATTATTATGGTAGCGTGATGAATTTCAATTGTGATGACGGATATGATAAGCTCGGAACGAGTCTAACAATTCGATGTTTGGCGTCTGGTAAATGGTCGCGAATGCAAGGAAAGTGTTTAAGTAAGTTTTGTCGATAAATAAACGGTAGATGCTCATTGCTTAAAATTAAAATCTCACCATAAAAAATTAACTTTTGGCCCTAAGCTTCAACATTTATTATAATTTTTAGGAAAATCGTGTGGAAAGCCGGCCATTTCTGATGATACGGAAATTCAAGGTCGATCTTATTTGTTTGGCGACAAAGTAGCAATCACCTGTACAAGCGGCAATTCTTATTCACTAATTTGTACCAAAGAAGGATTCTGGGGCGGTAAACGAGACGACAGCTGCTGATTTTTAAAAAAGCCCACCGTAAAAATATTTTAACGGAATATCCTCAATTTCGTTTGAAAACAGTTTCATCTTATTTCTATTGTACAATTTTTTTATAAACTCAAAATAAACAAACTAGTAGGGATAGTTTTGATTTGAATATAATTTTTACAGATCCTCAATAAATGCTAGTTTATCTTTTTGTTATACAATGTCAAACTTTATGGTAAGAGTTCAGAGCATAGAGAAATACATACCTATAGTCAAACGCACTCTTATCGTGCGGGTTTAAAGGTCACTAACCATATGTATCAAATCAGAAGACACAGAGGTTACCAAAATGTGAGATGACAAATACACCCGGAGAGAAGAAGAAGATTATTTTAACTAACATGAAGATAGCTACATAGACGTACCATATATTGTCACTTTGAATTGTCAAACTGACATTTAAATAAAAACTTCGCTGGTGAAAGACTTTTTAGAATCGCTGAAAACTATAGTTATTTTCCTAACTAGTGCGGAAAGTGATACTTTCCCGCACGCGACTGCAGTTGACCCGAACGACGCGAAGCGGAGTTCGGGCAAGCGGTCAAGGGCGGGAAAGACACTTTACGCATGAGTTGAGAACATTATTTTTTCTACGACCGTATATACAAAAAATTATACCAACCCATTTTCAAAAGTTATTTTATTTCAACATACATATACAAAACTTTAACCAAAAACTATTATTATTATTATTATGAATATTAATATTAAAAACACAATTTGTTCCATTCTGTAAATTACTTTAAATTGCCGGTCCAGTGGAGTTATTTGGTGTTAACTGGTATGTAGATGACGTTGATGGAATCGGTCACATAAAGACGACGATGAAGGTGACGGAACGGTTTTAAGTCATTTGTAGATGAAAGAATTGTATTTGATATATTATTCTTTCATATCAAACCCGGGTAGTTTAATAGTTGTTTTCAAAAAATTAAAAATGCAACAAAAAGCTAGAAAAGATGTAGATTTTATTTGATGGACTATTTATTCACCTGTTGTAACAATAGTTATAACTTCCGAAGTAAAAAACTATCTAATAATGTCAAAATTTGCATGATTTTACTTTCTTGCACTAGTGCGGGAAAGTGACACTTTCAAAACTAAAATGCGTGCGGGAAAGTGGGTTGAAACGCACGCTAGTAGAAAAAATACATATCCTTCTTTTTCCCGTCAAAATTGCATAAGTCTGTCTTATTTATCTTACGGACTTTATTTGGAAGTTATGATTAAACGCATTAGAAGAAAACGAAAACGGTGAGTATGTCTTTGTTGAATCGTATGACCCGCACGATAAGAGTGCCTTTGACTATATCCATTTATTTTTCTATCGTTCAGAGCGGGTGCTAGAGCAAAGGTAACATAAATAAAATAGATAGGCAACTCAATCTACAAATCTAAAACAATGTTTTTCAAGCCATCTCTTGGTCTGGTGACCAAGCTATATAGCTGTAACTGAGAATTATATTGAGCCAACACCAGAAGATAGTAACTGTATAGCTTGTTATAAAAAAGGCGTAGAAACGGGCTTTCATTTCCCCTCTATGCAAAAATGCTGTTGTCCATAGAAATAAAAAAGGTAGAACGTGTCGCGGGACACACGGTAGGAACTTTAGTTCCTTTTAAGCAAAAATTATGTAATACATTTGACGTTATAGATAAACGATTTGCATATTCTTTGGTGGTCGAGTAGTAAGCATACCAGACTCTCACGCGGTAGACACGGGTTCGATTCCCCGTGAGGAAGTTTTTTTTATTGTTAATTTTATTTTTAAATAATTATTCTGCTTGATATTAATAACGACAACAGGTAGACGTTTGAAATATTTAGCAGAATATTCATTATTATAGATAATGGTACGGTACCCTTCATGAGGGAGTCCGACTGGCAACATCTACTTATAACAGCATCGTATATTTAAAAAGGGAAACCGTAGCATTATACAAATTGGACATTCAAGAACTGTACGTTTACCACACAAAAATTAGTGGAAACAGAAAATTGAATTGTTAAATTTTCAATTTGAAGTTATATCTCAGTTTATAGAAATTTTTATTTTCTAGATTTTTTCTTAAGTGGGTCGTAGAAAAAATATGCTGTTCGACTCGTGTGGATTGTCCATATCGCACTTGAACGATTGAGCACTCCGCCTACGGCGTCGTGCTCAAAGTTTTCAAAATTTCAACACCCTGTATTTCGAAAAGTAAATGTGCTAGCCCCCTAAATCGCGCAAAAAAAATTATGGAAATAATAGTAAAAATTTATCCGAACAAATTCAAGTAGATCACCAGCACTGCGAATACCAGCTTTGCATAGAATTTTAATATAGCATCGGTGGTTCAGTGGTAGAATGCTCGCATTCCACGCGGGCGGCCCGGGTTCGAGAGAGAGACTAAGGAGAGAGCACAAGCACGCAAGCAAGGCACATAACGAAGCAACGTAACATAACGTAGCGTAACGTAACGCATAACGGTCAGATCTTTTGCGTCGCGACCCCTGGTCGCTCAAACATAACCTGACGTAAAGAACTAAAGTTCCAAAAAGTCTCTCTCAGAAGCACTGGATTAAGAATATTTATTTACAAAAATGAACAAATAAAATAGTCCGTATAAATTGATAACAAATACTAAAAATAGAATAGAATGGGTAATTGAGGAGCTACCGATGGACATGTCCTTTAATAGATCTCGGTGGTTGAGTGGTAAACATGTCAGACTCTTACGCGGTAGACCTAGGTTCGATTCCCCATGAAACAACTTTTTTTTTATTAATGATTTTATTTTTAAATAATTATTCTGCTTGATATTGATAACAACAACAGGTAGACGCTTGAAATATTTCGTATTTTGCATATTTATTGTAGATAAAGGTACGATACCTACCCTTCGTGCGGGAGTCCGACTGGCAACATCTACTTAGAACAGCATCGTATATTTAAACAGCATTGTATATTTAAAAAATGAAACCGTAGCCCTATACAAATTTCAAGAACTGTACGTTTACCACAAAATTAGTGGAAACATAAAATTGAATTGTAAAATTTTTAATTTGAAGTTAGGTATATTATAGTTTATAGAAATTTTTATTTTCTAGATTTTTTCTTAAGTGGATCGTAGAAAAAATATGCTGCTCGACTCGTGTGGATTGTCTGTATCGCACTTGAACGATTGAGCACTCCGCCTACGGCGTCGTGCTCAAACTTCGTCCTCGTGCGACATGGCCATCATATCCACACTAGTTGCACAAACTACAATTTCTTTCAAAATATGCCCTTTTACATTTAAAAACAACCTGCCAAATGACAAATCAATTTATCCATCCATTTTAAAGTTATCGAATTAAAACATTCAAGCTTTCAAAATTTCAACACCCTGTATTTCGAAAAGTAAATGTGCTAGACCCCTTAATCGCGCAAAACAAATTATGGAAATAATAGTAAAAATTTATCCGAACAAATTCAAGTAGATCACTAGCACTGCGAATACCAGCTTTGCATAGAATTTCAATATAGCATCGGTGGTTCAGTGGTTAGAATGCTTGCATTGTACGCGGGCGGCCCGGGTTCAAATCCGGGTAGGAGCATATTTATTATTATGAATCGCTGCTTCGTAAACGAGAGAGAGAGACTAAGGAGGCACAAGCAAGCAAAAGCAAGGCACATAACGAAGAAATGTAACATAACGTTTCGTAACGTAACGCGTAACGGTCAGATCTTTTGCGTCGCGACCCCTGGTCGCTCAAACATAACCTGGCATAAAGAACTAAAGTTCCAATAACTAAATAAAGTACACTGAAGCAAAACCAACTAAAATCAAACACGATCTATCATTATAAATCAGCATAACCTCACTATTAAGTACCACGTGTTCTGAACGCTTTGTTTATTGTTTTACCACCAGACTAGTTTGTGACGTCACGTGGAATTGCCCTATATAGTGCTTGTGATCTGTGGATTAGCTACGACCATAGATTACGACCACAGAGTAGACCATTCAAGACAAGCTACTTTTTTAGCGTGGATGACACGCATTGACTCGACTATGATCTATGATCGGGTCATAGAGTAATAGATATTTATTACTCTATGGATCGGCTAGAGAGCTTATTACGATAAAGGCGAAACTGGTAAAAAAATTCCCTGACATTCGATCATTAGTAGAATACAAGTTTTTTTTGTATAAGAACTAAAGAAAAAACAGTTATTTTCATATCTAATTATTCAGACCATGGAGACTAGATAAGGAGAACTGACTCATACGGGAAAATTGACAAATATGTCCTCAAAATCGTCTTTCTAAGTAGTTTGGTTTTTGACCGCAGCGTGCGCATTGTACCTTAAGAACCCATTTCTGACAGAAACTACAATAACCTTACTTTTTATAGATGACAGTAGTCCGATAGTAAACATTACTAAAATGCAATAGAAATATAAAAATTATTTAAACTAGGCAGGTTATTCGTTGTTGGAAGCCATTGCAATAGTGGTTGGTAGTGCAGATTAGGTATAAAACGAAGATGCAAATTGAATTAAAGAAAACTAGAGTTTTTTCAGTAATCAAAAATATTAAGATAAATGAAGTAGGAGATAATTATTATCTTGAATCAAAATTATAATTATTCCCCACTTGTGAGAAGTGTTCTATACAAGATATTATAAGAGATCAGGAAAAAGAAAGGTGAACAATGATTTGAAGAAAAACTAGAGGTTGATAAGAACTGAGTTATGAAACTAATCTGATGGAAGTACTAGTATGCCTTTGATACAGAAAATTATGAATTCAATTGATATTCAGATAATAATAGGAAATGAAAATATAAATGAGGTGAGAACATGAATTCAAACAAATAGGTATATTCAAGAAATAGAACAAAATTATGTTTGCAATTATTGGTGCACTTTACCAATAGGGATTAATGAAACCATAAGACATTGAAACTAATCGATGACACTTATTTCTTACCAATCTACAGCCAAGTAATTCAAGTCTGGGCAATTATGGAAAAGCATCAATATCATGAAAATAGTGTAGTGAATGTTTTGTGCAGCTGAGTTAATGAATAGCAACAGATATATATTTTGTGTACTCATGTATTTCACAATAATTGGTGACTTTCCACTGTGTTTGCTTTTAGGAATCAAACTTTTGTATTGTTAAAATAAAGTTCCTACTTGAAACAATTATTTTCTTGAGTGATGGAAATTTAAATATATCTTATATTGAAAACCTGTGCAGGCATCAACTTCCACATGTTAAACCACTATTGCAAAATGGTAGTTGTACCAGCACATATAGATTTTAGAGTAAATTATAGGACAGCAAGGAGCCCTACAGAAGTCCTTGTTAACGTATAAAGGTTTGGCACTTTTACTTGTGATGCTCTATCACTAAAGTAGTCTTAAATATTTATGACACATCACTTCATATAGTTTTAGGACATACCACAGTTCCAAACACCTTAAAATGCTTCAGTAATGCCTAGAAAAATAGCAACACTGTTTTCTTCATAATCTAGTCTAGAGGTTTGTAATTGGATGTCAGGTTCAATCGTGAATGTATAGTTGAGCATTTTCTCTAAAATCAATCTGGTATCAAGATATATTATCTATGTGTTCTTTTGTAATCCTATAAATCAAGGTAAATCTATCAAGTTTCCTAATTACCTTATTTTAACTTTAACAGTAAACTTATTACCAACTCATAGTATGTATAACAGGCCATAAAATAGGTAGATTTCAAGTAAGAGGCAAAATACAGATTGTACACTTTATTTTTAGGTGGAAGAAGTTACATGGTGTGTAGTTGATTAGGTAGGTACTTCTCATGAAAATCTGTATAGGTATTTAACATTTTCATAATTTCTTCTTCTAAAGGCTTGACCAGTTTGGAAGCATTCATATTTTCGTTAAGTTCATGAAAAAAAACCTAAAAATTAGATATTATCAATTATGTAATTGTTTTATTATTTCTTAATAATAGGACCAAAATTTGTGTTTAGAGCTTATGGCAAGTGACATTTATCAATACATACCTACCTTCTATGTTTTCAAACTATTTTTTCTAGTTGCAAAATATGATGCTCCAATTCTAAATTATTCGAAGGCCATTCAATATAGTACATTTGAAATGATACACCGCCTCCAAGCATTTTAATTGGTTTCTCCTTCTTCGTTTTTTCATATTTTTGTTAGTTAATATTTTACTATGTAGGAAGCCAGATTCTGAAAAAACTTTATACATAATGTGAACATAGGTATTTCTTAATACAACTTGAATTTATTTTTCATATTTGGGGTGAACTTGGTTCTAGAATATACTTACTTTCACGTAGGGTGTCTTCTTTATTCTTCAAATTTCTCTTTCAAATACCTGTTTTACTCATTGTATCTGTGCTAGACCTTTAAATTTGTTCTTAAATTCCATAACAAAGAAGCATGATAGTAGATATTCGTATAATACATTCAGCTGATTATTTTACCACAAAAACGATCAAAATTTTCGTTATTTTTTAAAAAGAGTTCAAAAAAAGGACTTCTTATCCAAAAAATGTTTTGGTTTTATTACCTCTAACCTCACTTTCCTTACACGTGAACCGCGAACTGTCAAAGGAGCCTGCAACCAATAAAACTTGATGAACTAAAGTTTTATGATTGGCTGTGAAGGTTCTTATTCTTAGCTGGCGCCCTCTACCTTGTGCAAAAATTGAAATACATGGAGTTCGGTCTCCTTATATAGTCTCCATGATTCAGACCATCAGAAAACTCTGCAGTGTGTGCCCAAGCAGTTAAACCATGAGTTAAACAGTAAATGTCAAGACATAACATCTATGTTAGGTTATTTCACAAGTTATTTTGAACTTGAACGAAAATACTGAAGTGACGACACGGGATAACGCTGTAAGAAACGTAAGTTATAAAATTTACATTTATTATTATTACTATTAATATATTTTCAACCGCGGAAGATTAAATGTTTGGGTTAAGTTAATCAAGCTTAATTTCCCTCATTTATCCAAGTATAAATAATACTTATATTTTTATATATTGGTTGCCGCTTCTTGCATTTTATCCACACTTTTCACATAAATAAATTTATTGAATTAATCTGATACTACAGGAGGCATAATTTATAATAAATGCCTTTGAATACATTTTTGTTTTCATTCTATAAACTCTATTTTTAAATTAATGCGTATTTCGTTATCCCACCATGCAAAAATGTTGTTCAGTCTTCAATAACTAATTTAGTAGAATTAAAAAACTCAATTTCTCTTTATCAACATTATATCTGGAAAAATAGTTTTTTTTTTATCCTATTAAACCAGTTTGAGGTCTGTTCCAACCAGATATAACATGTTCCAACCGCAATCAAAAACTGTCAGAAACTATGACCATAGAATAATAGTGGAGTATGATCTGCTGATAATAAGTCATGGGCCTCTAAGTCCTGTAGAACTGATATATATATATAATTATATGATCTGCTGATCGTTTCTGTTTCCGATGGATGGAACAGACCTAGAGACCACAACACAGTGCTGTGAACATGACAAAATAAAATTATATATATATTATTGGAACGAAGTTCCTTATCGCGCGTTGTGAAAGGGGGCTAGACGGATAAAATTCTTACCAAAAGTTGTCACGACACTTTTTGATATAGGAAGCTATTGTAAGCTGTGCGGCGTTGCATGTTTCTCTGTCTGTATCTTTCTCTCTTATAGAAAGCAAGCCAGATATTTTCATTTCTATTTCGCATTGAACAGTGTGGTGTCGCGACGATTATTTTTGTTGAGTGTATACAGGTTTTTTGTAAATAATAAATAAGAAAAATAATAATAATAATGAATCCTTGTGTTTCTGCACAAGTTCCGGATATTGCTGATGGAGTTAGGTAAGTAGAGATTATATACAGATAATAATAATAAATGCTTTTGTATTTTTAGCAAGTACGCACTATAACCTCTCTTTATTATTGTGCTAACCAAGTCATATATTGTGGAGTCATTTAGAAACAGTTAGTTTCATTTAAAACCATAAGTCATACGCATTATAATCTCCACATTTTGTGTGTTTAGCAAGTGTACGTGTCATAATTTTAATAAATTCAAAAACAAATCATATTTTAATATTACAATTTCAGAACGTATGTATTTAGCAAGCCGTGCGTGTTCTAACCTATACGCTGTTGTGTTTACGAAATCGAGAGAGTATATATATACACTCTGTTGTGTTTACAAAGTCCCGCGCATCTATGACGTGTATGAAAGAATATATAGACAGAGTACATATATATATGTATATATAAAAATGTTTCGGTGTGTATATGTATATGTACAATTTTTTTGTTGCTTTTTTATTTTAATAGCGAATCAACTAAAGCATCGACTACTGAGGTACAAACTATAACATCAAGGAAAACGAAAAAGACAAATGCACAAAGATGTAGAGAATATCGTGAGAGAAAGAAATTACAAAATACAATGGTACAAAACATAACTGCAGAGAGATCAGATGAATGTAGTGAGACTGATCAATTACCAGCCAAAAAACCTAAAACTGATGCAGAAAGAAGAAAAAAATATTATGAAGCGCAGAA
>CAJUYH010010558.1:0-12084 GCA_910591685.1 Galerucella tenella
GTGAATAATAGCCAACATTCTGCACTTGTTGAAGAGTATACTATTCTTCAAATATCAAAGTGGAAAGGGTTGGAGACAAGTAGTAGGAATTCTTCAATTTAGAAAAATCCCCAAAAAAGTTGCTATTTTTTTTAACTTGGTAAAGCGGACAGAATATACTGGTCAGTGCTTTCGTCGGTCTTCTGCAACAATATTGGTTGATTCTGGTGCAGACATAACTAGTTTAAAGAGACATTGAGGTGTAACATGCTGTTCAGATGTTACCTTTTCGTCTTAAAACTATTTCATTCGGTGAATGTTTGTGGCTCACTAGTTACTTCCTCCCAAATTTATACTATATTACCAAACATGTCGTTTCCATGTCACATCCGCCATTGACGCCATAAAATCACAATTTAGAAGTCAGTTTTATCTGTTTGGAAATCTCATTATTGACGAGAGCATGATTCTATGAAACATTATTTTTTATCAAACTCCCCTCCCATTTATGTCTGTCGATGTTCGAAATTTCATTTTTCCAGTGGAACTCTTTACTTTCCCCCAACTGCCACCTTAGAGGAAACATTTTATTCATATTTTCTCTCTCATTTTTGATGAACAATTTAATATTATCTGATTGGTAAGTTAATTATTGTATTTTTTCCGGGTTATTTTCCAGTGTAGTGCTTATTTATATTTATTGTTCATTTGCTAATTTGCATTTTTTGCATAATTAAGGAACAAAACGGATAAAATAAAACAAATCACTGTTCAGTTGTAGTTCGACACGTGGAATTCGGGTTTGGTAAAAGCTATAGCATAAGCTCCTTTTTTACCTGATCTGTTCTATTTATTCGTTCCTTCCTAATGTTTTTTTTCTAGTTCCTTATCCCTGTTTACTCTTTTTTCCGTAGCACTGCAGCCGGCAAGTTATATTCAAGGCAATCTCACGGCAAGTTTTACCTCACATTGATCGACAAGTTTAAGTTAAGGCATCTGCAAGCCAACTCAGCTCCCGATCCGTGCACGGGAGGAAATATCACCAACATCGCTGCCATCGCTCTAAGAGCTGCAAACATCCTCAGCTCTCCAAGATAAGTTCCTTCGTCTTATCGTGTGTAAGGTTTGGATTTGGCGGCTAATTATCACAATTTGGTATTACTCCATTTTGGTTTTTTTAAATATTCAATTCATGCTGAAATTAAAATATTTCAATAAATACTTATAATTTTCATTATTTGTATTGATTATTCAATAATTATTGAATTGGATAAACGTGTTCGGGAATGAGTAGATACATTTTATATATGTTTTAGTAACCCAATGTTAATTTTTATAAGGTGTTTCCAGCTTTCCACCTTCAGCTTCTGGTTTTAATTGCTTTCGTTTCGATTGAAATGCTGGTGGCGTCCAATTTAATATTAATTGTACACCCCATCCCAGTGAGATAGCGTATAAGATAGTTTAATTGGTGCCGAGTTCCACTCCCTGAGGTGGAGTGCTCCAGCCTGGGGATTTTTAGATTACATAGCATAGAGGATGGAAGTCATCAAACGTTGCTGAAGAATATATCGATAAATCTCTTAACGATGAAGTTGTGGAGGCAAATAAAATTTTCACAGTACAAAATATTCAACAAAACAACCCTCCCAACCCCGCATTTTGTCCAAAATGTTTCACATATTTCTAATAATGTTTATCTTATTTCCAATAATTGTACTAACAGTCAAATGATTGTTAATATAACAAATTAATTTTAGAATGTATTTTGAAATATATTGATATTTTTATAATTCAAATTAATTCCTTATGAACAATGTGCTTTCTATATTTTTGTGTAGAAGACTAACAGCTGTGAGAAAATATCATTTACCTACAGTGAGGAAGTGAATAGGAAATCTTCACTTTTTCTTAAAGAAATTTCTCCTGGAATTTCGAAATTTTCCAGCGATTTGCGATGAATTATATCGGAATTTTCAAATTAAAAAGGAATTAGTATCTCAGCTACTAATTTTAGTAAAATGGGTTGTTAGAAGGGGGAAATTATAATGAAGGTTAGGAACACCACACAAAATATTTCAAAAACCCTACTCTCCACCGTTTGAGAAGGTGAATAACTCTTTAGTTAAAAACAGCTTAAGCTATTTGCAGTCCAGCAATCGTCAATTGGGATTTTAATTTTTTTAAATATTGCTCACTTCATCAGGAATGGGTAGAGTTTGTTTAACCATCCTTTGCCGTTACGTCATACATTGTCCATCTTGATCTCTCATTCATGAAATGGATGAGACGGAATTATGACATCATTAACGTATTTCTTAACTAATGTCTACGTAAATTGTATTTGTGTATAGAGAGTTATTGGAACTTTTACAAGGTCAAGCAATAGTAGTGCTCTCCTTATAGTGACATATACGCATGCGCATTTGATGTTTTGAATAAGGGAAACATTATTAAGGTTAGTGCTTTTCCTTATTTGTGCGCGATTACTGCATTGCGCTATCCCGACTTTATTTCATGTTTCATATTTATATGTCACACTTTGTAGGTGATCTGTGTTATCTGTGACACCTACCTTGTCATTATAGAGTTTTATGTTTCAATAGAGAGTTATTGGAAAAACGAATTTTGAATTTACTGCTTTGCAGTAATTGTGATGACCTTGAATAAATAGTGCTCGACCTTAAAACATACTTAAAATTTGGAGTTATTGAAACATGAAACTCTATAATGACATTATATTAAGGTAGTTGTCACAGATGACACGGATCACCTACACATTGTGACATATAAATATGAAACATAAAATAAAGTCGGGATAGTGCACTGCAGTAATCGCGCGCGCACAAATAAGTACAAGCACTAACCTTAATAATGTTTCCCTTATTCAAAACATCAAATGCGCATGCGTATATGTCACTATAAGGACAGCACTATTACTGCTTGACCTTATAAAAGTTCCAATAACTTTCTATTCCAAATTTTAAGTCTGTTTTAAGGTCAAGCACTATTTATTCAAGGTCATCACATTTACTGCAAGGCAGTAAATTCGTGGTTCCAATAACTCTCCACTTTTGACAGTTCAGTTGTCATATTTTGAAAACAATCCTTAACATGATGTCATTGATTATAATTTTGAGGTTAAGTGTGAAATAACATTCAACTAATATAAGACAAACGTAAAACAACAGAATACGTCATTAATCATGACGTAACGGCAAAGGATGGCTGAACAAACTCTACTAAACCAATCTTGTACCTGCTAACCTTGCAACACTATAACTTCCATGATTAAGCTGCGTTTTTTGCCCAGTTTCCATTTATGAAGGAGCAAATTGTCTGCTTTTATAAGAACTTGAAGCACCCAGCTTCTGCCTTTGGTAGTTAAAAAAGGTAGAAACAAATTGTTGAATTGTTACAGCCACTGGTATCTAGATAAGGAATTAATTGGAACTTCTCAGAAATCTGGATCCGATATAGTTGTAAGTGGTTGACAGATGGGAATGTAAGACGGTGTCAACACCAAAAGATCACTAGGATCAGATGACAATGGAGTCAAAGGACGTGAATTTAATATCGCCTCGATTTCTGCGAGATAAGTTGTAAGCTCTTCAAAGGTTAAAGTTACATTTCTCATTATAGGTTTCAATTGACCCTTTGACGATATAATCCGCGCTTCTCTCTTTTTTCTCAAACAAACACACTATCTTAGATTAAAATCACGTATTGTTCCAAATCAGATGCACTATAACCACAATTGCAATATTTTAACAAACATTCCTAACTTCAAAATTTTATTATTCATTATCATAATAGTCCAGTAACTGAAGAGGCAAACCTATCAAAATATTTGTCCAATAATTTTTTTTTGGCTTGATTTGTAGGTCTTGAAAAAGTTCTCCAAGATTGCTCCTTGACTAAGGGCCCAAAATGGCCCCTAACGCCCCCCAAAAAACGGTTTCCCGCCATTATCTCCCGAAATATGCAATTTGGACCATTTTTGTTTGAGTAAAAAGTGAAGGTCGTCAAATTATCTACAAAAATGGTGAATATAATTTTTTTCGAGAATTCAATAGTTTTCGAGATAATCGCATTCAAACGTCCCCTCGCTTACGCGGCTGCACTACCTCTAGAAATGCTAGCGTCTATAAAATTAACTTGTAAACCGGCGGAAAAATCCTTCCAAAACTCGGTCAAAAATTCATATTTTTCGATGATTTAAAGTTCATTGTAATGGGAATATCCGTAGGTATCAATATGTGTACCTTAAACCCCGTTCTCGCCCGTCGAGGATATTGCAAAAAGTGGCCAATGTTATTTTTCCCCAATATTTTGGCCTCTTCCATAAAATCATTGACATTTTATTTATTTCAAATGGTTTATTTCCCTTGTTTTTTCAAATGGGGTCTGGGGAGGTCCTGAATGTTACTAGAAATCTTTTTTCAGTATCTTTGTGGCGTTTCAATAAAAAGTTTATTTATGTATTTTTTGCATTTTTCAGTCGTTTTCGGAGTTCTCACAAATCTTTACTATGTCTACTCTCTGAACCAATATTTTTATTCGGAATACAATGCACTCATTTTCCAGGGACCGGGAAAATTGGTAACACGGGTGAAAACCGGCATTTTTTGTTAAATGCTTTTTGTTCTCCGCTGTTAATTTTTTGAGAATCAAAACCCACACTGGATTAAAGCTTATATTCTGACCTTTCCATCCATATAACATGTTCCCCATATTTGAGCGCCGTTCTTTTATGTTTATTATTCTCTTGTACGCCTCTTTTAAGTCTTTTATGCTCCCTCCACCAGGGGGTCTATTCACTAACTTGTGTGAGTGGTCGTGTAGGACCTCTCTCTCACAATTTAGCTTTACTGCGCATGTCACTCTCCTAAAATTATGAAATTCCTATTCGGGAGAGAGTAGAATGCTCATACACTCCTATACCAGTACTCTACTGGGTAAAACCAAGAGAGTTGTTAAGTAGATTCTGAGAGAATGGACTTGCGTACATTGTCTTCGGTCATATAATTAGATAGATAAAGGAAGATTGTAATGTAATCACACGACATGTGCCTATTTACTTTTCAGTCCATAAAATAATGACTAAATATTAAATTTATTTTTAGTTTTTGGAGTTTATTTGTTTAGTTTTTGTAGTTTAATTGGTTAGCTTTTGTAGTTTGTTTAATCGTTTAGTTTTTGGAGTTTATTTATTGTTTTTAAAATGGATGATGACGATTTGGTGATGCAAATGCTAGTAGACAATGTGTTTCCAACGTCAAGATCCTTTCTTGGTTTTGTCTGATTTTAATTGTCATTAAACATTTTCGCCTATATGAAGCCTCACACAACATTTTCTTTTCAATAAATTATAAAAAGGGAACTAGAATCGTACTCTTCACTCTTTCTCACAACACATCTAAATATCTCATGGAAAAACTTATGCTGAATCAGACGGTGGTTGTGCTTATATCAGTGTTTATATTTTTAAATTCAAACCTACCAACAGTACATTAGAACTAAAAATAGTTCTAAGATAGTCGCGCCACTTGGCAACGCTGGACAAAATGTAGTAGACGAGTCGAATAATCGTGAATAGGGTTTTGATGGTCCATGTGAGTGATGAGTGAGAGAGTACTCATATCGATGAGTTGTCGTGCACGGGCACTCTCACAAATTACAGAATAGACCCCCAGAGAGAATCGTACCTAACCTTACCACGTGTACCCACGCGCCCACTCCAGTGGTCTGCTCTTGTTGACATTAAATCTTTGTTGTTTTTTGGAACAGTCGTAACCGTTTGCACGAATTTTATAAATATTATATAAATATTTTATAAATTATTATATAAATATTTTACGATTATCAATTGATCAATTAAAAAGAAGAATTTTTTAAAGTTAATAAGTGACAATTTTGACTTATCAGAAAAATGATGGTATATTCCCGGAATAATTAGAGGTGGAAGGAGAACCACAAGGGCTTGAAGGGGAGGTGGAAGAAACATGGGTGGAAAGAGAAACAGAAGGGTTGGAAGATGATGAGATAGAAATGGAGCTGGAAGAACAAGGGATAGTGACAAGAGGGACAGAGGAAGAAGTAGAGCAAGAGGTAATAGGCGACAAGAATCACGCTGATGATGAAGAGGATGAATCTGAAGACATGAATTGGTTCAACATAGGGTAACAGCACCAATTAATGCCACCTTAATGCCAGTGAATGCCATTCAAAATCAGCGATTCTCGTCATGGAATAACGCGTTTTAATTTCATATTTGAAGTTCTAGAACTTCGTTTTCCAGCATAAACAAGCATGTTAATCGGGTTGAAAAATTATAGCTCTCGCCTTGTCGCGGATTTTTGCAACAACTGGCATTCACTGGTGCCTTTACCCTACTCTGAATTTTTCTATGTATTTTGTATTTTCAACCTAATTTTTATAAGAATAAATGGTATTTGCTTAGAAATTCCTTGTTTTTTCTGAAATCTTGCACCTATACTGTTCCTTCTGAAGTTTGCGAGAAATTGGCAAAAAATGAAAAAAATGCAAAAAATTATTATTATCAGCTTCTATAGGTATTGACTTACTAGTAGCCTAAACGCCGTCATTCAAGACTGCCACATGAAGCAATAAGATTTCGCAATTTTCTAGTAAATTTGCGACTCATATCCTTGTGAAATTACACTGAACATTGACTTATAGAATGAAGAGACACGAAGTGTTGCTGTGACACACAAAAATCGTTTGAAATACGCCAATAATTGCCGAAAAAACGATTGGTGCCCGGATTTTCATGTGTATACAACACAATTTAGCGAGTGCAGGTATTCCGCTGGCGCCATCTACAAAGTCTAACAGGTGAAAATATATGTATTTCCGAGGCCCTCGAGCAGAAATTTAGTAAGAAACCACCAAAAATATTCGGTGTAAAAACTTTGGTTTTTTCAAAGGCAACTTTCGCAAAAAATATTCGTGTAGCGAAAAAAATGACTTGGATCATTTTTGTAGATAATTTAACGACCTTTATTTTTTATCTAAACAAAAATTGTCTAACTTGCGTATTTCGGAAGATATTGGCGTAAAACCGTTTTTTTGGGACTTTAGGGGCCATTTTGGGCCCTTAGTTAAGGGGCAATCTTGGAGAACTTTCTCCCTTTGAAGTATCTGTCAAGACCCACAAATCAAGCCAAAAAAAATCATTGGACGAATATATTGATAGGTTTGCCTATTTTCAGGTCTTCAGTTACTGGACTATAAGTAATGCTTACAAATTTGTCTACTATTATTTATAAAAACTTCGGCCAGATGATTTGAACTAGCAGTAGTAGCAGTGGTGACATTGAGATGAAAGAAACAAACTGTTTATATAGACGACATTGAGGACAGATCAATTTTTCCGTATTAGTTCGATCTTCTCATCCAGCCTCCATGGTCGAGCTGTCGAATTTTTACGTTAGTGTCAGATAGAGATCATAATTTGATGAAAACTCAATTGTTCTCGAAAACGGTATCTGGAACGTTAAATTAAAAATAAAGAACATTTTGCGGTTTTATCAAACGAAGATACAAGTAAAACTTTTTTTTCGAATTGTTGGCAATTAACTGAAAATTTTCCGTAAACTATTTTATTTTTGGGATATTGGAATTTCGATAGCTGGAAAACAATAGTATACAATATATCCATCTATGAATTTTAATTTCGATCTGCATATTAAAGTACGAAATGCATAATAATTACAATTATTCAGATGATAGCCGCATGTTAGAAACTGAGAACAATGTTTATTCAAATCATTGAATCATTTTGAACTTCACTTATTCTTTCCATCACCCCTTCTCGCCTTAAGTCTGACAAGCTATAAATAATATTTTATGGTATCTGGAATGAGTAAATAGTGACCTATATTTTATTTCTCCAATGTATCCAGGATAAACCGCATTAATCGTAGTATCATATCTCCTAGTTGGTATATTTTTCATTTCAAGATTAAATACTTCTCTCAAGTATTTAGTGAGGGAAGCAGATTTTGCTTTTGTCTACTATTTACTTCCCATTATTATTCCTATTCTCCACTTATTAAGTTAAGATTAAAAGCTCGATTTATTATGTGAACACAATAATTTATGATTTATTGCTGATTTGCTGTTCATCACGATCAAGTGATCAGCAGCATTTGCAACAATACACTTATCAAAATATGTACACAAATACCATGAATGAGTCAGACTATAAATTCTGCACCGCAATATTGGCCTTCGCTGCTCTGCCACCGTTCATAGGATTCATTCTAAGCTTCTTCCAGCGCATTGTCAATCTCACTCGGTCCCCGATGCAGCTCTTTTTCGGGAACTTAGAATTGGAGGGGCTTTTTGTCCTATCCCAGTGTGACCCTTGCAGATCTATTGTAGTCCTCCCTATATTTAGAGCTCGATATCTATCTTTATTCTTTGAATAAGACCCATTAGCCTGGATACCGCCCCTAGCGTAACTCTCTACCCTCGGTTTTTTTTCTTCGAATAAGTGGAACCGCACCCTTGCTAGGTCTTCGCACTCACAAAGTATGTTGCTCCGCCGCTTCGTCTTCTTCATGGCAAAACCTGTCATCTGCTAGACCAGTTGTGTGCATATGCTTCCTCATTCTACAACGTCCGGTCAGCATTCCCACCATCATCCTCGTCGTTTCTCGACTTTGACAAACTAGGTAGTGTGGTAATTTATCCGAAGAGCTTTTGAGGAATAGTTTAGCGTGCCTTTGTCCTGTGGTTTCATACCACCAGCGCAACGCCTGGTTGTGTATCCATTTGTGAATGCCCTCCTTAGTGAGGCATTTAGAAATTCCACAGGAAGGTTCTTGCCCTATCATGACCTAAGTCGATCTCTGCTTGGCCAATTCATAGAAAGATACCGTGTGTCTTTTGTAGTTTGAAGAAGTAAATATTATATCGGCTGGACTGTCTAAGCTGTGAATTATTATGACGGTATTTCTATCAAAAAGAAAATGCCGCGAATGTGTTGTATGCGTATAAAAGGTATTTTTGAATAAACTTTTCATTATGTTTATCCTTGTCTTTTTATACAAAAGTGTATTTATATCACACAGAAAAGTTAGTAAATCGCGACCTAAAATATCAAATATTCCACTTATATAATCAATAATTAATAACTTTGGTTTATACCTTATAATTTGATGTTTCCAATTACATACTAGGACCCATACCAAGCACCCTTTCTATAAATGAATTCGAACGGCCCCTGTATATACGATATACGTGCGTTTTAACGACCATTTTTGGCAAGTCTTTAGCAATTACTGAATCTAGAATCTACTATTCATAGTATTTGTACAGTGGCTCTAATGCTTAGTGCCTTTCACTGTACCCCTACTTCGCGGCCGGCTGTAACGCGACAGGCGATAGACAAAGAAATTTTACGTTATCCTATAGTTGTCAATATAATTTTTTTGTGCGTTTGTTACATGTTTTGTTGCTCTAAAATAATAGTGTATTATGCACCAAGGTGGTGAATACTATTATTATTGACCGAGCACAAATTATTTCGCGAAATATGGTGCGAGGATTATAAATGTCATCAACACCGTGGTGTATATACAATTTTTTCCACTACTACCCAAATTAGATATAATTGACATTGTACACTAAAATATTACTCAGCAAAGGACCTTTAATAACGGGAGAACGGTGCATATCAACTTCTTTAATGGGAAAATTACAATTTAAACACACAGCAATAAAATACCATTAGTTTTATAGTTGAATCACCAATAATAAGTGCAACGAATCAACGATTTACGGCAAGATCCAAAAATTTTACAAAACGTGGGTTATGTTTTACTATGTTCACGGTATTGCGTTCACAACACAACACCTTAAGTGTAATAGCTACACTTATACACCACAGCTCTCACAAACGCACCACGAGAATAGTTTACCTCGTTGTCTGACTGACAAGTTCACTGTCCGTTTTCGCTCCATAGATTATGAACGTACTCCTTATGTCATCATTCATTTTTGGCTGAGCGCGAATTTCAAACTAATGGCATTTTTATTCAAATAATTTCATCTTGATAGGTAATTTCAAGCTGCAAATAAGCTAAAGACAATATCCTGGGTATACAAAATAATGTTGCACAGATGTTTGTTGAACTACCTACTGTCTATGGATTCTCAAAATATTAGAATTTGTCCATTATTGACCTAGGTTGATAATATAAATAATTAATAATTAATTAATAATCAACCACTGATAGAGAAATTCAACTTCTCAATTGGCTAGAAGAAGCAATAATTGTCAATTTCACAGCTAGTAGTGGGAAAGAGTTACTATTAACGCTATAAGTTCTATAACGACACGTTTTTATACCCTCCAACATTCTTAGAATCTACTAATTTTTTAAACAATATACCATTCTATGAATAAATATAATAACCTTCTTATAACACGCCAACAAATTGTTGTAAAGTTCTCGTCACGTTACGTTGATGTAATTCTGGAATATTTTTGCGGTCTAGTATAAACGATACACTGAATATGTGTTTCATTTTGATTTGTCCCTTAATGCGGATTTATCGCTATTTGCCAGGTACGGATTAAGTCGTTAATTTAATTAAGTACACATGATCCTTTCATTCAATCATATATTTTTTGTTGAAATAAATATTCACGCTTTTACAATTTATTATTGGATCAACATCAATTCTGGAATTGGTATTATTTTGGATTAAACGATAATATTAATAGATATTTCACAGCAAATGTAAGTAATATGCAATTCGCCAATTAAATG
The DNA here is from genome assembly GCA_910591685.1 of Galerucella tenella. Lineage (NCBI taxonomy): Eukaryota > Metazoa > Arthropoda > Insecta > Coleoptera > Chrysomelidae > Galerucella > Galerucella tenella. Next base: position 10,785 of record CAJUYH010010558.1, read on the forward strand.
TAGACGATGAATGAAACGTTATTTCACATATTTGAGAGCAAATTAATGTCAAATGTTTTAGACGTTATAGTTTAGCGCACGGCCACCATCTTGAATATTTTGAAATTACAACCTAGGTTGAGTAACGTATCACATAAAATATTATTTTTCCCGCTACTAGCTGTGAAGTTGACAATTATTGCTTCTTCTAGCCAACTGAGAAGTTGAACTTCTCTATAAGTGGTTAATAATTTTTTATATCATTAACCTAGGTCAATAATGGACAAATTCGAATATTCTGAAAATTCAGGGATAGTAGTTCAACAAAAACTTGTGCATAATTTTGTATACCCAGGAGATTGTCTTCAACATATTTGCTGCTTGAAATTACCTATCAAGATAAAATTATTGAATCAAGTGAATAGAAATGCCATTAGTTGAAATTCGCGCTCAACCAAAAATGACTGATGACATAACGAGTACGTTCATAATATATAGTCCAGTAAACGAAGGTGTCAACATGAGCAACTGGTCCAGCAAGAGCAATTTTTTTTAAATTTGCAGGTTATGGTAGGCACATTAAATTCCCAAAATGTCAGGTACCTGACCATTGTGGAAGGGTGGGAAAATGGCTCCGAAATTCCAGAAAATCCGTTTTCCCGCGATATCTGCCGAGATTTGACCACTAGAGAATTTTTGTTTCGACGAAAAATAAAAAACAGTCCCTTACCCACAAAAATGATCCACAGCATTTTTTCGAAAAATTAGATAGTTTTCGAGATAAATGGCCCGAACGCCGACCCAAAATTGAGCTCCAGGCCGGCTTGTAGAGAACACGCTCTGAGGGCATGACGTCCCCAAGTATATTACTAATTTTTTAATAACTCGCGTGAAAATCAATATTTTTTAATGAATCAAAGTGCGGGTGAAAGAAGGGATCTGTGGCTACTAAGGCGTGTTTTTATCCACTCCATTCGTGCTCCTGGGTCATTGGAAAACCTGGCCAAAATTAGTCTTTGCTAGATTTTTAATGCTTCCATGGATTTATTAATATTATTTTTATTAAAAGTTATTTCAGCCAATCCTATTGGATAATGGTTCTTTGGGGGTACTTTATTTATTCCGAAACAATGCCACCAATAATTCGCCCGTATTTTTTGGAATAATGTGTTTTCCAAGAGGCGATTTTTGTGGATTTCTGGAGTTTTCCCGAGCGCTCTGGTTTATCGGGAATTTCTCGATGATTAACTGTCAAACTCGCTTATAATTGATATTGGAAGAAAGGTTAGAATATCCTCTTGCCGATGGTATAATTTTTTTT